>VDFB02132277.1:0-15448 GCA_007258455.2 Sequoia sempervirens
ATGATATTCCATTGCACTGCTATTCTGAGACCTATAGTCAAAGCCTCATATTATGCTATGTTGTTTGTGCAAGGGAATGCTAGTTTGTATGACCTTGGTATGCAATCTCCCTGGGGGTGATGAAGAAGATACCAGCTCCTGATCCGTGCTGTGTATATGACCCATCGAAGTATAGTTTCCAGTGATCAGCAATGTTGAGGTTAAAGATGGATTCGTCTGGAAATTCAGGTACAAGAGGATTCTCAAAATACATAGGTGCTTCTGCTAATTGATCTGCAATAACCTTTCCCTTGATTGCTTTCCTCTCTACATACTCGATGTCATATTCTGATAATATCATGACCCATTTTTCCATTCTGCCAGTTAACATTGCCTTTGATAAGAGATATTTAAGGGGGTCGATTTTGGCAATAAGCTTGTTCTTGTGTGCCAGCATATAATGTCTGAATTTTTGGGATGCAAACACTACTGCGAGGCAAGCTTTCTCAATGAATGTATAGTTTAACTCATGGCCCACCATTGTCCTGCTGATATAGTAGATGGCCCTTTCTGTTCCATTTTCATCATGTTGAGCAAGAAGAGCTCCTAGGGCTGCTGCTATTGCTGACACATATAAGATCAATGGCTTTCTTGGGATAGGTGGCATTAACACTGGAGGTGTCAGTAAATATTCCTTTATCTTGTTGAATGCCTCTTCGCATTTTGTATCCCATTTGTATGATACCCCCTTGTGGAGAAGGTGTGAATATGGGTTTTTCTTGTCTGCCAATTGTGCTATGAACCTTCTAATGGATTGAAGCCTACCTTGGAGGCCTCTCAGTTGCTTTAAGTTCCTTGGTGCTTCCATCTCAAGGATTGCTTTGACTTTTGCTGGATCCACCTCGATACCCCTCATGGAGACTATGTATCCTAGCAGTTTACCTGATTGTACGCCGAAGACGCACTTCTTGGGATTTAGTCTAACTTTGTATTCCTCTAGTCTGTCAAAGATAGCACTTAGGGTTGCTATATGATCTTGTCTTTTCCTTGATTTTGCTAGGATGTCGTCTACATAGTCTTCAACTGTTTTGTGAATCATATCATGGAATATCAGCGTCATGGCCCTTTGATAGGCTGCTGCAGTAGGTCCCCCATGGACAAGTGAAAGCCATCTTGTGTTGGTCTTCTTTCGCTATCATGATCTGATTATATCCTGAAAATCCATCCATTAATGATAGCATCTCATGCCCTGCTATCATGTCTACTATCATGTCGATGTTGGGAAGTGGGAAATCATCCTTGGGACATGCCTTGTTCAAATCTCTAAAGTCCGTACAGATTCTGATGGCTCCGTCAGGTTTTGACATGGGTGCCAAATTTGACACCCATTCTGCATAATCAATTGGTCGGATAAATCCTGCATCTAATAGCTTTTTGAGTTCCATTTTGACTAACAAAGAAATTTGAGGATGCATTTTGTGAAGCTTCTGTCTGACAGGTTTTGCATCTGGATACACTGCTAGGTGGTGGACCACAATATTTGGATCAAGTCCTGGCATATCAGCATAACTCCATGTGAAGTTTATTTGTCTTTCCCTTAGGAATGCTGCTAAGAGTTCTTACTCTTCTGATAATAGTGATTCTACATAGAATGTTATGTGCGGGGTCTCCTCTGTTCCTAGGTTGACTGGGTTGCATTTTTTGGCCAAGACTGCTGACTTCTCTTGATGAATAGCTCTTAGGGGAAGATTGAATCCTTCATCCTCAGGTGCCTCAGAGAGGTTTTCACTATTGGATACATCCTTTATTTTTACTATTTTGTTGTCAGAGAGTGCCACGGTGTGGTTTTCACTCAAGGACTTGGATATGATTCTTAGTTTCTCACTTTTGCGAATGAAAAATTCAATCATTTCCCTGTAGTAGGCATGTGTGTCCAATTCCATTATGAATCCTACCTTGTGATCTCCATCCGGAATGTTATCCCTCAACCCCATGAATTCTGAGAGCGCTTCATCATTTTCGAATGTATCGAGAACTGGTGGTCCTTGTTGCTCATAGTCGATCAGTTGGGGGTAGACTAAGCGGATCTCATGATTTTGTGTATTTTGTTCAAAGGATATGGTACTAATCATACATAGAGTGGTATCTTCGAATAACCTAGGGAGATTGGATATGATATCTTCGTCATCACTACTAATATAGGGCTCAGTGATAAAATTATGTGTGTCCCTACCTGTGACTATTGGTGAGTGTAGTTGTACTATTACCAGCTGAGGAGAAACATTAGCAACTCTAACCAGAGGACTTCGGCCACGGATGGTTATTCTCAGAGGGGTACATCCAAGACCAAGATTTGTTATAGGTCACGTCTCAGGCATGATTGGTATTTAGAGCCCATTGTCATTTTGTCCCAGTCTTTGATTTCGGTCATAGCCCATCGCAAGCATCATGTGTAGGCCTCTGCTTCTTTCATCCATTGGTAATTCAGGTGTCGGTCTTTCATCTTGATACAACATGTTTGATGGATATGCTTCATTACCTCATGGCCAAGGTCTCCCCACCTTGTAAATTTAGGATAATTGTGAGAATAGGTTTGTGATGTGGGAGCTTGATTTTCTTGTGGGCATCCTCGTGATCTTGGAGATTGTGGTAACTCTCCTATCATGAAAGCATTGTTAGGGAGCCTATAACTTCCACAACCATCCTCCTGGATGATGATCTTGATATCGGATATGGTGGGAATGGCGGGTGTCTTTGTCGCAGAAGTGGACGTGAGAGTGACGGGATCAATGTACGATGTGGATGGGCCCTCATCATTTTTCGGCACTTGGGGGATTTTGTAATATTTGGCTTCAAGGTTTTTGTAGTATGAAAATGGCTCAGGATCTCCATGGATGGTAACCTCTTGTCCGTTATGTGTGAATTTCACACATTGGTGGAAGGTTGATGCTATAGCTTTCATTGCATGGATCCATGGGCATCCCAGGAGAATGTTGTATGGTAAGTCGAGGTCCAGGACCTGACAGGTGGTTTCCATAAGCGTTGGCCCTACTTGGATAGGGAGCTTAATTATTCCTTGAGATACTCTTTCTTGGTCATCATATGCTCTGATTGTGATGCCCTTCCATTTATCAATGGAATCTTCTGATATCTTTAACTGCTTGATGAGACTAAAAGAACAGATGTTCAAACCTGCACCTCCATCCACCAAGACCCTTTTAATTTTGCTTTTGTTCACAATGACCTCCAAGTGAAGTGCACGATTGTGAGATGGTTGGGTGGGAAAATGTTGGTCATAAAACGTAAGGAGATTAGGTGTTATGATGTTTCCGACCATAGCTTGGAATTGTTCCGCATTGAGGTCTACGGGGACGGTAGATGAGGCTAATGCTTCCTCAAGGATCTTTTTATGGGTCGATGACATTTTTAACAACTCCATGATGGAGATGTGTGCTGGCATTCTCTTGAGTTGGTCTACAACATTGTAGCTATACAGAACAACTCTTGATGAAGGGACTCTATTGGGTTGGGATGATCTTGCGATGGTGACTTTTCTGCCTCTTGTGGTGACTCCACAATCTTCAGCATGGGCACCCTTGATGGTGATGACCATGCAATTTTCATTGAGGTTGGCAACAACTGTTTCGTATACATGATTTACACTGCCTTTTCCTTTATCCTTGTTATTCCCTTTGTTGCCATGAATCGGCATCGGATTCATGTAGATTTTAAGATCCTGATTCCCAGTAGGTGCTTCCACATTTATGATTCTTTTGTTGATGAGATCTTGGATGATGTTCTTGAGTCTCATACAATTGTTTGTGGTGTGGCCTTTGATTTTGTGGAATTCACATAGCTGATTTTCATTGTACCAAGGAGGTTTGACATCAGGTTCTTGATAATTCTCAAACATGGGAGCTTGGATAAGTTTTTCGTCGATTAGCTTTTTCATGATGTCTTCCAGTGGTTCCCCCAAAGTAGTGTATTTTCATTTGGGGTATGTTTTGCGTTGAGGTGGTCCTCTTTGGTCATTGAGGTTATTGATGGTGGGATTATTGTTGGGTTGATATGTTGTGTGCTGAGTGTTTTGGCGTTGTGGTTGGATTTGCGATGCGGGTGTATTTTGGCGTGGACCACTAATGACCACCTTGGCATCGACGACACCATCATTAGTGATGTTCTTGTTTCTTGCCCATGTATGAGGTTTATCATTGTAACTTGATGGTGGGCGATTGTTTTGTGATTCGTGATATGATTTTGATTTGATGGGTTGGGTTGCAAGGGCTCTTTCGATGCTAAGCACCTTGGAGATCAATTGATCGTAGGTGGTGATTCCCTAAACCTTGAGGTGAAATGACAAGCGGCTTTCAAGGTTGGTAATGATTGTGTAGACTTGTTGCTCTTCTGGCATGGTCCATTTGCTCTGATTGGCCTTGGATCGCCATCGTTGAAGAAATGAAGCGAAAGATTCATTCTTTCCTTGTTTCAGAGCATAGAGTTCTTTGAGACTAACATCCATTGTAATGTTACATGCGTAGTTTCTAATGAATGCATCTCTAATTTCTTCAAATGTCCTAATGCCTGAAGGTAAGCGAGAGAACCATTCTATAGCATCTCCTGCTAAGCTCCTAGGGAATAGCCACATCAGATAAGTATCGTCATATGCAACCTCCATACAATGAACCTGGAATTCCACGATGATCTTGAGGGTTTCCCATCCCCTCGATATTTGTCAGATTTAGGGATCTCAAATCCCGCTTAGGGAATGGTTTCATGTCTGGGCTACTATCAAGCGAATAGGGACACAAGTTGCTACATGTTTTGGTTGATGCATACGATTAAAGATGGAGTACTTGTTGAAGCAACTTGAATTGTCATCATATCGTCGAGGATCGGGGGTGGGATGAAAGTGTTTTAAGGTGTTGCAATTGTGGTTTGGATGGGTGGGTTGGTTTGTGCATTGTTCAATGGTATCGGTATGTTGTGGCGGGCGAAGTAGGCTTCTACTTGCTTTTGGATGAACAATGCTTGTTGTTGCTCTTGTTGTTGTTGCGCTAGAATTTTTTCTTGTTGTTGCACTTGTTGTTGTTCTAACAACGCTTGTTGTTCTGCTTGTTCTTGTTCCCACAATGCTTGTTGTTGGGCTGCCAATTTTGTTGCTTCTTGTTGTTCTTGATATTGTTTTAATGCTTGTTGGTACGCTTGCCATTGCGCTGCTTGTGCAAGAAGTTGTGCTTGTGCTTGTGCTTGTTCTGCTTGTGCTTGAGCTTATGCTTGGGCTTGTGCTTGTGCGGTTTATTGTTGCAATAAAAGTTGTGCTTGAGTGACTCTTTGTGCTTGCAATGCTTGTGCGGCTTGGGCGGCTTGTTGTTGTTGCTGTTGCAATAAATCTTGGGCTTGTTGTGCTTGTTGCACTTGTAATGCGGCTTGTGCAGCTTTAGCAGCTTCAGCGGCCTATTGCATGGCTTTTTGTTTTTGCACTTGTTGATAGCCTCTTTGGAAAGCAGCTTGCAATGTTGCATCGAATTGGTTTAATGTGGTGAATGTTGGTGGTGGTGGGGTGGTGGTGATTTGGAATGGCGCTTGGTGGTGAATGGTGATGTTGTGTTGATTATTTGGTTGGTGGATGGTGTTGTCGTTGGATTAAGTGCAGGGATTGGTGGATGGTGTTGTTGATGTGGGTAAGTTGCGCCGCTGATGGATTGGCCCTTGAGAGACCATGCTTTGCAATGTTGCGGGGGTGTTTGATGATGTTGCCATTGGTTGTGTGTTTTTCGTTTGTTGTTGTGATGTCAATAATATTTTTTGGGCATTTGGCAAGATGTTTTGATTAATGGTTGGGATGTATGTTTGATGGATACTCGGTAGAGGGGGAAGCCCTAAACCAAGGAGTGGTGTTGATGACAATGGTGATGGTGGGAGAGGTGTAAATGTAAGGGGGGTGAATCCTTGTGAAAGTGTTGTGGTGTTGAAAATTCCCCCTTGTCCGAATATGTCTCCCTCCTCTTGTGAATTTGTGAGAAGAGGTGTTTGTGGTGCTCCGTGAAAAGATGTTGATGATAGGTCATAATGTAAAGTGAGAGGAACATTTTGGTGTGATGGATTATTGAGGATGTTTTGTTCCATTGTGGTGTTTGCGTCCAAGTTTTGGTTATTCACAAGGGGATGTGATTGAAGTTCATTGAGGAATGTGTTTCCCTTGTTAACATTGGGGTGAGTTGGAGCAAATGATGTTGTGATTTGCGGGATATTTTCCATAACGTTTTGAGATGGGGGTGTAGATGAAATGGGGATGGTGGATGAGATTGGTAGAAAAGATGTCTCTACTATAGTGCTCACATCAAAATCCGAAGGCAACTTGGCCCCTTGTTTTGCTAGTTCAAGGATGTACAATGAAGGGTTAAGTCTCATCATGATGTTGATGATTCTATGGTTGTCCAGATTTTGGAGCATTTCTGTCATTTCCTCATGAGACATTCCAAAAGTATGGTCCTCTCCTTGGTTTTCTTCTTGTGGGTTTTGTGATGATGAGGGGATCAATGGATTGCTTGATTCTGCGAGATTCATTTCTGTGTTTGTATGGCTAAGGTCACTTGAAGCGGGAGTTTCTTTGTGGGCTTCCATACTCTTCTTGTATTGAGATCTCGTTTGAACCATAAAACAAGGATTAACTTTCGAGAATATGGGAGATGAATCTCTTGATTCCTTGGATTAATCTCTATTTTATGTCCCAAAGTGAAATTTTTAGGATGCTTTTTAGGATCAAATGTGATAATGATAAGATGGTGATGTTTAAAGATGGATGTTATGGATGTTTTTGGCTTTTGATAGATCTTGAATGAAATTCTAGGACTTTGGATTTTTTGATTGGTTTGATGTTTGGATTTTGAGATTTTGTCCTTGATCTTGATTTGGATTTTGATTTTGATTTTGAACAAAAAGACCCTAAGATGTTTGATAATGATCTAAAGGGTAGTTGTGTTCAAAGGATGATGATTTGGATATGTGTGAGGAGAAGGATGTATCTACCCACACCTACCCAAACAAGATGATTGTTTCACTAAGTATATGGAGAAGGATTCATCTTCATACACTAAGCTAGACAAGATGATTTGGATGTCTTTGACTAAGGATATGCAAAAAGATGCATTTACACATTCCTAGCCAAAGGTGTTTTGATAAATGTTTTCAAGGACTTGGTCTCAATGATTTTGGTGTTTGCTTGATTTTGTCATAAAGCCTAGCATTTCAAGGATGATTTCAAGGTTTTTCAAAAGATGATTTGTGAGATGGTGTTTTGATGTTTTGAAAGATGGATGAAAGAGGTTTGATTTGTTTTGATCCTTTAGGTGAACCTAAAAAAGACACTTTGTGTTTTCCTAGACCTAGGTATTGAACAGCATGCATATGCTTCCTAAAGACCTTTGTAACCAAGGAATGATTTGAACATTTTGGATTTCCAATCAATGATTTGTGCTTTTTGGGATTTGGAGTCTTCAACACACATGAAAGTTCATTTTGCTTAGCTTTGCTTAATGGGTTCATTTTACCAAAAACACTCTCTTTGATTAAAGTTTCAAACTAATATGTCCAATGTCTTAATTTCTTTAAACCCCACAAGATATTTTATGTGGAAATTCAATGAACTTAAGGCAAGGGTTTTCCTATTGTTTACTCAAGAAGATAAATTGAGGTATAATCCAATGCTTAGGAACCTCTACGAATGTGAATCCACAGGGAAAGCAGTAACATATGGATTGAGTCAATGATATTTGTCTTCAAGAGGGTTTGAAATTTTGAGAATCATGTTGAATGTTTGTTGGCAAAATGTTTTCGAATACACACTGTGTTTCCAAAAAAAGAATAATTACAAGCCCTATGGATGTGTAAGACAATATTTGTTGGATTCCCACTTGGACAAGTCCAGCTACGCTTATCTCTAGTGGATGGTTAGATGCTTGACCCCACTGGCTCCCCTCCACGGCTCATTAATGTCAATCGGCAGCTAAGCATCAACACCCATGAAACTCCCATGGCATGCTTTCCATCTCTACTAGAAGACCGTAAGAGTGTGGGGTGGCTTCAACAACCGTTCTTGCACCAACAAATAGATTAAGGATTTTGGCAAATTCTAGCACATAGGTTCTAGTAAGGACTTTCCGTTCGTGGAGATTGACCCATACGGCAAGAGTCCCCTTTCGGATCCATCCTGTCAGAGCCAACCGCGTGATTATGGTGTTTAACCAAAACCCTCATTTATATCCCGGCTGGAAATACTCTTGGCTTTAGAGTGTTACCGGTTGAGTCGTCGCTTGGGTGAGTACTTTTTCCCCAAGGCAGGCCCTCTAAGATAAACAAAGCGAGCAAAGACACAATTTGTAACTCGATCAATCTTTGATGGCACAAAGAAAGAGAATGTACGAAAATTCCCCTACTCACACTTTGCACAAGATGTTCAATTTTTAAGCCCAAATTGAAGTGTTTCAAAGCAATAAAATGTATTTTGAGTGTTTCTCTTGCACCCTAGATCGCACGAAGTGCAAGGGGAGAGGATACACACTCAAAAGACAAGATCACACAATTCAAACACTTGTTCGTTTTATACCCTTCAAAGCAATTGTGAGTTCGTTTTAAGCACCAAAATGAAGTGTGAGTTTTTCTTGTCCAATTTTTAGCCCAAAACAAAATCTAGTAAGTTTGTCCTAAGATTCCTTTTAAGCCCTTTGCAATGAAAATCAAATTGTTCATTTTAGACCCAAATGAAAATTAGTGTTCTAAAATGAAAAGATAAACAACTTCATGAAGTAGTGTTGATCAACACTTAAAGTGTTAAAAAACACATTGTGTTTTCAAAAAAAACATCCCTCCTTTCATTTCTTTTGATAGCCTCCTCCTTCGCTTTGCATCTTTTCGTCTTCACTTTTCTTTCATTTGTACCTTTGTTGTTTTCCTTTCGTGAGCCTATTCCATAGTTGGATTGGTGTCACATGTGCTAGTGACCCTTTCCCAATCCTTGATTAATAGCTAAAATGATGAAATTGCTATAGATGATGGAGATGATGGAGTGAAATGGAGATGAAAAAAAGATTATTTCTCAAACCAAGAGAGTAACCTTGCATAAAATTGTGGATCCTATGAATGAGGATTAAGCCTTCTTTTATAGATTTTGTTGATGAGAGATTGGCCAAGATGGTGAATGTGGGACTAAAGATCCTCTAATGAGAAGATGACACTTGTCAAATGGTGAGTGGTCAATGGTTGTGCAAGATTTGGGAAGAGTGCCCATGAGAGGGAGAATTTGAATTCAAATTTGCAATAAATTTTGAGAGGGGGACAAGAAAAAACAACAATAAATGCAATGTTTGACTTGTCATGTTGAGGGAAAATGAGTGTTTTAATAAATCAATAAAATTGATTTATTGTGCAAGTGGAGATATCTAGAGAATGCAAGTGGGATGGGATTAACATTTAATCAGGGTTAGATTAAATAGATGATGATTATGCTGATTTAATGCTGATTAGGTGAGTTGACTTTTAAGACTTTGATAATTGATTTATTTGAATTAGAAAATGATGGAATATGATTTAGGATTTGATTTAAATGAAGTCCTGATTTATTTAATTAAATGGATGATGCAAGATGAAGGTTGAATGATAATGTTTATTCGAATGGATGAAAATGCACTTGATTAATTGATGAATGGTCCTAATGCAACATCTAATTTGATTGAATCTGATCGAATGCATAATGTTAATTTTGCATGTATACAGGTGGTATGAAGAGTTATGAGCCAATTGAGTACCCAAACATGAGAATAAGTCTTTCCAAAAGTGACTAGTGAAGATAGGATCACGATCACTAACAATAACCTTAGGTGTACCATGTAGCTTTTGGATATTTTCAAAAAATATTTTTCCACTGCACTTGTTGTAAAAGGATGTGATAATGCAATGAAATGTGCATATTTAGTGAGGTGATCAACTACTACCATGTTGACATTATGACCTTTAGATTTGGGAAGCCCTATTATGAAGTCCATGGATACCTCTTCCCAACACTGGCTAGGAATAGATAAGGGCTACAAGAGACCTGGTGTCTTAATTTTCTCCCCTTTATTCCTTTGGAAAACCAAACATTCAATCACAAAGTTTTGAACATCACCTTTTAGCCCTTCCCAAAAAAAATCTTGCTTGACTTGATGATATTTCTTCAAAAATCTTGAATGACCACCAACTGGAGACTCATGTAGCTCTATGAGAATCTTGTGTTTAAGAGTGGAATTCTTGCAAAGATACAAATTCTCTTTATACCAAAGAGTATCCCCCTTCCAAAAAAACTTATATGAACTACTACAATCACTTTTTAATTGTTGGATGAGATTACTTGTTGCAACATCCTTTTTCCACTCCGCTTTAGCTTCCTCCACCCAATTTTCTTGTAATATTGAAAGGGCACACAATAAGGCTTCATCTTTCTCATCCTTCCTTGAAAGTGCATTTTCCACAATATTCTCCTTCCCTTTCTTATATATAATCTCAAAGTCATATCCTAACATTTTAGTGACCCATTTTTGTTGCTCTTCAAAAGATAGTCTTTGCTCCAAAAAATATTTTAGGCTATCATGATCTGTCTTAACCTTTAAGTGTCTACCCATTAGATAAGGCTTCCATTGTTTAACTGCATGAAGGATTGCTAACACTTCCTTCCCATAAACATGATTTAGTTGATTCTTACCCTTTAATTAACAACTCTCAAAAGTAATTGGTTGACCTTCTTGCATGAGAATTGCTCATATCCCATTTCTAGAAGCATCAAATTTCACAATCAATTCCTTGGTGAAGTCAGGAGTGGAAATCACTAGAGTTGTACACATATCCTCCTTTAATCTCTCAAATGTTGTATTAGTGGACTCATTCCAATGAAAAGAATCCTTCTTCAATAGAGTGGTGAGGGGTGCTACTATACGACCATAATTCTTCACAAATCTTCTATAGTACCCTATCAATCCCAAGAAACCCCTCAGTTTCTTAATGGTTTTTACAATAAGCCATTCCATGATAGCCTTAATTTTGTTAGGGTCCACCTTTACTACTTCATGTGAAACTATGTGTCCCAAATACTCCACCTCCTTAAGACCAAAAGAACACTTGGATGGCTTAGAATAGAGTTGATGATCTTCAATTATTTGTAATGCTTGATCTACATGTTGCAAATGTTCTTCCCAAGTCTTGCTATAAATCAATATATCATCAAAGAACACTAACAAAAACTTTCTCAAGAGCTTCTTAAAAATGGAATTCATCAAACTTTGGAATGTAGGTGGTGCATTGGTAAGACCGAATAGCATCACCAATAATTTATAATGACCCTCATGAGTCTGAAATGTTGTCTTACAAATATCTTCCTCCTTAATCCGAATTTGGTGATAACTAGATCTAAGATCTAACTTGGTAAAATACATAGCTACATTCAATTCATCTAGCAAATCATCGATGACAAGAATAAGAAAATTATCTTTAATGGTGTACATGTTGAGCACTCCATAATCCATACACATGCACCAAGTGTCATCCTTCTTACGTACCATCACCACAGGTGAGGAGTAAGCACTTTGGCTATGCCTGATAATTCTTTCCTCTAGCATCTCCTCTAGAATTTTTTCTATCTCACTCTTTTGTATGTGTGGGTACCTGTAAGGCCTGATGGTTGGTGGTTGGCTCCCTAGAACTAACTATATGGAATGATCATGATGCATCTTAGGAGGAAGTCCTTTAGGCATGTCTCCAAGAACAAATGAGTGACAATCAATTATAGCTTGTAAATCTGGATGAGTAGGAGCATTAGATTGAGAGACTTCTAATGAGCATAGATGGGCTACAAATTCATCCAATCTTTTCTTAAGCAACTTTTGTATTTGATGAGAGCTTACCATCTATGGGGAATTTTCCCTCAACCCCCTTAGCTCTACTACCTTTCCTTCTAATTGAAATCTCATGAATAGTTCTTGGAAGTTCATCTCAATTGTTCCAAATGTAGTAAGCCATTGTACTCCCAAAACAATATCTGTTGCACCCATGGATATTGCATACATTGGGGTATCAAGTTGATAATCTCCCATGGATAATTTAATGCTATGAAACTTCCCTAAACAACTAAGTGTACCACCATCTACAATCAAAACTTGAAACTCTAGAGCTAGATATATAAAACAATTTAGATGAGTAGCTAACCATTTGTTGATGAAATTATGAGTACTACCTGAGTCAATCAATAGTGTTACTTTCTGCTTTTTTAAGAACCCCACCACCTTGAGAGTTTGTGGAGAACTGAAACCTAAGAGTGCATGTAAAGAAATGATCAATTAAGAATCACGTGATTCCTCATTTGACTCCCTTTCATCCTCTAATATGAGACTTTCCTCCTTTTCTTCCTCACTTGGACCTTATATATGGAACAATTTCTTTTCACTACATTTATGTCATCGATTGTATTTGCTATGACAATTGAAACACAACCTTTTTTCTCTTTTCTCCTTAATTTGTTGTGGAGTCAACCTAGTAGGTTGGGGAAGAGAATGTGTTGAATATCCTTTCTCTCTTGTCATATTAGCCCATTGCTTCTTAGGAATCAAATACTTCTCATCCACCTTGTGTGCTAAGATAAAAGACTCATTTATAGAGCTAGGACTAAATATGCCTACCTCATGTTGAATGTGATCCTTGAGACCCCCCAAGAATAAATAATTCAAGTTCTCCTCTATAATTGTATCCACTCTTAAGGATGGATTTTGGAATTGTTGAATATAATCCTTAACTGATCATGTTTGTTGAAGTTTAGCAAGCTAGCTAAAGAAGTTGTTTGTCATGCTATTGTTATATTGTGCTTGGAGTTTCTCCATAAAAATTGACCATGAGACAGTGAGACCCTTTTACCTTCGATGAGTACAAATCCAATTATACCAAATGAATTGATCTAGTTATAGATATAGGGAAGCCATCGTGACCTTTTTCCCATTTTGGATTTGATGTACTTCAAATAAATATCCATTTGATTTATCCATGTTAGAGGATCCTTGCCATCAAACTTGCACATATCCACCTTTGGAAACAAATTCCTATATCCCATAGGAGTATTAAAACTTGTTTCAATGTTAGCTGACCTAGAAGTATCACCTTGGTTGCTTGAGAACTCCTTTCTTGGTTCATTCATATAGGTGCTTAACATGCTTCGTATATCCAATATATCTCCTTTTAGATCATACATATCCATCTTCATTGAGGAAATGTCTTCCTTGAACTTATTGATTTCCTCATTAGGAGTAATATCCTCTATGGTTACCCCATCCTTTTTAGAAGTCTTCCCCAGAGTGACAACATTCTTTTTACCCCTTGTTGCAAGCCCCCTCATGATGGAAACCAATCATTTTGAAATAAATCACACAAATGAAACTTTAATTTTCTGAAATTTTTACTATAACTTACTATGGTCAAAATACCTCTCACCTAAAACAATATCCAAGAAATAAGAAAATTTTCGGCCTTGAGAGTGATATTTGTGGAAACCTTAATTTTTCAATAACTTTCTTATTTCTGCTCCAATTTCTCCAAACTTTTTATTGTAATCTCCTTTAGTATATCTTCAAAACCCCAATAAAAATAAAGCTCCAATTCGACAATATTTGAGAGATATACAAATTCCAAATAAATTGTGTAGAAACCCTAATTCTACAATAATTCACTCAATTATGCTCCAATTCCTCTGAAATATAGATTTTAGCTTCTTTAATATGTTCTTCAAAAACCCTTTTAAAATTAGAAAAATATTCACCAAAATCTGAAAGATATGCTCTTCCTAAAATTTCCTCCAATATTGAGAAAAAAACCTTGCCTCTATGGTGCCAAGATCATGCTATGATACCACTTGTAATGAAATAACTTGTAAAATAGAAGAATATGATATGAAATATGCTAAAAATACTTGATAATAACTAAGAATAACAAGGAATTTTGAGGGGGAAAACCTCCAAATATCTCTAATGATAACACACTTCACAATATGATGATGAGATAAGACTCACAACCACCTATATATACCTATTTATGCTGAGGATATCACCTAGGCCAACTTAGACACCACTATATAATCCCTAGGCTGACCTAACCAACTAAATAATGATATAATAATGATAATATGACTTAACTAGGATTTAAGATAGCCACAAACTAACTATTCATTACCCGATGTATACCAATATTAAGGACGTAGCAACAATGGTGAGATTTTCCCAATTAGATCCAATCCCCATATGGAGAATGACGAAATAGGGATTTGGGCATGAAGATTAGAAGTAGGAGCATGAATAAAATTATTGTGTTATTTACATTTGTGACATCGCTTAACATACACAACAATATTTTTCCATATTTGTCCAGTAGTATCCCATACGAAGGAATTTTTGCACTAAGGACCTTCCTCCAAAATGACCTCCACAGGCGCTCGCATGACCCTGTTCAATTGCCATATTTATTTCAGAATCCCTAAGAAATCTAAGTAAAATGCCATCAAAGGATCTTCTATATAACACGTCAGAAAGGATTATGTACTTGGTTGCTAATTGTTTTAAACAAGTTCGGGTGTTTTTTGTTGTTGGCTCAGGTATGGTACCATCTTTTAAATAGTTATATATGGTATCATATCATTCACTCGAGTCGTCCTTGATAGTTTTTAATGCATCTTTAGATTTATTATTTATTGAGGGTTGCATGATTGGATGAATAGTGAACATGATGTCTTTTGAAGGATCTTGAGGTGATATAAGAGAAGCAGTACTTGCCATTGCATTTGCATGTCGATTATCTTTTCGTGGGATGTTATCAATGGTGAATGATTCAAACTGGTCCAACAATGTCATTGTGAGAGCCTTATATTGTGATACTTGTCATGTTTAGCTTGGTAGACTCTGTTTATTTGTTTGATCACTAATTGTGAATCACCAAAGATCTTAATATCTTTGACACCCATGATTAAAGCGACACACAATCCAACAATTAATGCCTCATATTAAGCTATGTTATTCATACATAGGAAATTTAATCGATATGACAAGGGAATAGGATTTCCTATAGGTGGAATTAATATAACCCTAGTGCCAGAGCATATTCTACACTTGGATCCATCAAAATATAATTCCCATGTAGGAACTTCTACTGTCAACACACTGTCATCAGGAAAAGAGTCATTTCTAGGTAGTGCTAAAGGAGAAGGAGCATCAACCAAGTGGTCGATCAACGCTTGGCCCTTGATTTCTTTTTTTGAAACAAACTTAAGGTCAAACTTAGTCAACAACATTACCCATTTAGCTAGATGGCCTAATAAGTCTATTTTATTAAAAATATGTTTGAGAGGATCAAATTTTGTCATTACTTGTATTTCCACATTTAGTAAATAGTGTCGCAACTTACTAGTAGC
>VDFB02132278.1:0-67449 GCA_007258455.2 Sequoia sempervirens
AAACAGGACTAATCTAAATGGACATGTGCAAGCATGCACCTCCTTTTTGAAATAAAACTAAGTGAAAACTCCAACTGTATAGAGATGATTCCAAAATCGACATAGCATGAAAGGTGAAACAACAAGTTAACTCGAAAAGAAGCATCGAGTTAACTGTTGTGTCTAATGTCTATCCTGAAAAGGTGGGACATCCATGATTTGGAGTTCACTGGCCGTGACCTCAAGCAAGTAACCCCTCCACGAGGTTGTTGAATGCATCACCAACTGGAGATCATCACATGTCTTAACTGTCAATTCACCGCTTGTCAGCAATCCAAGCAATCCTAGAAATCTTTGCACACTTAAATTGGCATTTCACTGACCAGTAACTCTAGCGGCTCCGTAATTGGAGTGATGGCCTCTGTTTCCTCTCCAGCTTTACGCTTTTGACGCTTCTCACATTTTTTCACGATTTTCTTTATGGAAGAGTGTTGCATGACAAAACTACGAAGTTTGACCGTGAACACTCTGGTTGTGAGAAATGCAAACGAACTTGATGCACATGCAAAATTCCAACGGTATCAACCCTCTAAACCGACCTTGGAAAACAATCAGCTATATGAGGCATGAAACCATATGGACTTGAGTGACTATGCCTGACAACCCTCCGAATGGGCTTGATACAAATCGGTGTTAGTCATTTTGATGAAATCATGAATTAAGACTGACTTGGTCTTGAATTCAGTCTGTGTGAACTGCATTCTGAAAAACTCGCTCGTTGACTGTAAACACGGCTATGTTCTGACAACTTTCTCCGGAAAGCTAAAATGACTCCTGATGAAGCTAAAAATACCCTATCGGGGGCAATTTTCGCCAAAAATTTTAAGACGTGGGTTTTGTGTAGAAAATGCTTCTAAGACAACCCACAACATCAAAATTGCGAAAAAACGCCGTTTAGCTTGACATGTAAAAACTTTTCCGAAAAAAGCAACTGGGGGCAATAGGGGTTGCGGGGGCAATTTTTCCGAGAAAATCTTAAATATGGGTTTTGTCCAAAAGATGATTCTACGACAACCCACAACATCAAATTCGAAAAATATCAACTTTTACTCCACCATGCAAATGAATTTCAGTTGAGAAAATCAAAGCCTCGAGAGTTGGAGCTCTGGAGCAAATTTTCCTAAAAAAATTAACACATGGGTTTTGTAGAGGAAGTCGTGCACAACCAACCCAAATGATCAGATTTGTCAAAAGTCTCCGAAACTTGGACAAGCAAAGAAAACCTAAGACGAGAATAGAAGAATTTAAGACAGATGATAGAAGTTTTAAGTTTTTGCTTCTGCTAAAATCACCATCTTGTCTAAAGTCTGCTAATTAATTTGGACTTGTACCTGCAAAGAAATCTGAAAACAATCTTTGTAGTGCCTTAGAATGATGACTGTTGAAGAAATTCTCCCACTCAGTGAAGAAATTCGCCCACTCCTCAACCTGCTGTGAGAGAAATGGACGCCATCTTGAAAGAAATACAGAAATTTGTAGTTTAATGGCGCCAACTGCAAGAATAAACCCTAATTTCAAAAGAAATTATCTGATTGGACCCCACTTTGTTTAACAGAAACTGACTCGAAGTCCCAGAATATTAAAAATATTAAAATATTCAGTTCTCTTTCACATGCAAATTTGCAAATGAATATCAAGAAGGGTGCCAATATTAAAATATTGAGAAAAATCGCCCATTAAAGCTAGCATGCAAAGACTGAAAATTTAATAGTATTTTAATGAGTTAACTAAAATCTCTTCAACTGGGTTCGCTTAGAATATTTAACTGATTCCGAAAAGTCCAAATTTGACTCTCCAAGCATGCCCTAGCAAAAGTTGAGATTTTTAGCTAACTTCCTACTTTATAGCTCATTAAAAAAGTCACGATTGCCTCTATTGAGCTCTGATTTCTGAGTGCCTGATTGATGCTGGAACTGAGCTGAGATATCCACTGCGAAGCCAGAATCACCAAGATGAAATGTCTGTTGGGAGCTGTAACTGCTAAAAACCATGTTTGATGCCTCAAATTAAAGTCGCCTTTTATTAAATTGATGTACAGGTCTCCAGACTTGGCCATTTCTCTGTTTTACCATTTGGCACTTTAATTTACCGCTGTCGATGAACGATGGCTCCCGTTGACTGGATGATGGATTCATTGCGTAGCTAGAAGAATTCCACAACCAACGACTGTATGTAAGGCATCTGAAAGCTGAGTTAAGGACCCCAAAAGCAAGGGCACCCTTGGCCTGAAATAGCGCAATTACCATTTTGAGAATGATTTTGCAACTTGCAACTCTTAGCATGAATGCTCTACTTTGACCCCTGACACTGGGAGCTGGAGTGCTTCGATGCGGGCGCCGTTGAGCTCATTGAGAAGCTGGAAGAACTTGGAAGAGATGTTCCTAGGAGTGACGAAGCGAGAAAATTGCTTCTAAGACCTCCAGGAGAAGGGCGCCTTTTTCAAGGGAGCATGTAATTTCCATACTTAGCCATTTTTCTGCTTGTTTACCTTCTTCAGCATTCTCCACTGATCCTTCATTCATGCGCGTTTGACAAATCTCGAGGGTTGACGGTTGGATTCACTGAAAAGCTAGGAGAGGATTCCACACAAGTCTCGTGAAGACGATGACTGCTAAAAACCACATCTAGCTAGCCAAAAGGCTAGGCGCCCCTGGCCTATAGAGGTACAGGTTAATATTTATGTTTATCCACCCTCCATTTTACGTGCTCACTGGAACCACTGCCACAGTCACTCAGCATGTCTGACGATCTCACGAACGGGTGCATCACGGAGCTGGACTGAGTCAGAAAAGATCTTTGGGAAACGGAAACTGCAAATTCAATCATTTGAGGGGTCTAATTCAAGGGTGCCCCTAGGCTACAAGGGCACAAAAACTGCAAATTTGACAGTCCTCGTGATGTGTAAACTCTTTGTACCTTCCGCTTCAGCCTTTGATTGCCAGACTTTTGCAACTCGGATGATCTCGCTTGATAGCTTGTTGGAAAGCTAACTGAATTATGAAGAGATTGAATGTATTTGCCACCAAAAGCAACTAAATCTGGGCCTTCAAATTGAAGGGCACCTCTGGGCTACAGGGGCGCAGATTTGCTCTGGACTTGATATTTCCTCTATTTCGCGCTCTGCGAACACCATTCTGGCTACTGAATTGACCACACAGAAGCATTACTGCTACTAACGCGTGTGTGTGACTGTATTTCATCACTTTCACATGCATGGACAATGTAAAGTTGATTTGCACGTTGATTGCGCAAGCATCTCCCACGTTACAAAGTGAAGTGTTTCCAGACTTACAATATTTTTGCACTTTTCACCATGTGAAAATCCCCTCCGTCGTGAAGCATCTTTTATCATAGAATGTTCTTCTTTGAGTTTCAGGCTTAGATTTTGACACCTAATACTGGCCAACTGCCATTGATGATCTCAGAAATCCTAGTTTTTCTCCTGAAAAAGTGAAAACTACCCACCAGGCTTAAACTAACTTTTAACTGAAACTGACTTCACCACTATGATCGTTATGTGAAATAAGCCAATCAAAATTAATTTTAGCCAATTTTGACAAGTTTCAATTTTTTGGGTTTCGTGACATGAAACAGGGGTGCAAAAACCCTAATTCTCATTTTTTTTCAAATTTCACCAGTATCTTCTTGACATCACTCTGACTCAAAATACATACTTGATTTGCCCAAAAACTATATTTTCACATCATTTTAACAAGGTTTAGACTCTTTTAAGCAAAATGCCTTAATGAAGCAAAAACTTTGGTTTGGGTACAACACATTAATTCATCAGCGACACTATATTTTCATCACTATTATCCATGGGACTTGCCAAGTCTTGCTTCACATGCTTTGTGTTGTCCTAACTCACCTTTCTCCCTTATGTTGGCCTTTTGAATCATTTCAAGAGCTAGAGATGGAATCTAGGAATGAGTTAATTCCATATTTCATTCCATCCAATGTGCTTATCATTTATATTACTGAATTAACATGTGTCATCTTTAAAAAGAACTTAGCAGATTTGTGCCAATCAAAAGAATGATTTTCCTAATGAAAAGGAAAAATGCCAAGGATTATTAAATTTCAAATTTAAATTTAGTCACATTTTCAGCTCAAAAATATTTTGTGCCTCAACTTTATGGTCTACCTCCATTTCTTTTGTTGATTTCCCAATCATCTCCTTTTGGGTGTCATACATACTACACAACTTCATTACATTGTCAATTATTTAAACCGCCTTAGTGTCATGCCCCCGAAATTGTAACACCAAATATGAAACATTGAATAACAAAATCCAATAAATATCAAAATATAAATATAAGTAATTGCAACTTAAATATTATTATAATTATCATAGATAACATTATAATTATAAATATAAAATTGACAATTTAAATATCATTAATCTTTGTAATATATAAATATATTACAATTTTGTATTGACAATTTAAAAGAAACTAATACAAAAATAATAATAAATATGTTAGCAAGAAACATTCAATGTAGCCTACATTATCACCAGCACCATTGCATAAGGCAAAGGAAATAGACAGGCTTATTAAGGCAGTGATTCCTAATACATATTAATACCAAGGTAAAGCAGCGATTGGGGAATTAAAATTGTTTAAGTAAGAGCAGCGATAAAATCATTATGAAAAAGCACGATCCTCCAAAACAAAAATGTACGGCTCTCTACAAACCATCATATCTCTTCTCCAAAGTGGGAGGGATATAAGATGAGATCTTATAGGAGGAAGAAGGCATGGATTTAGGGAAATAAACATAAGAGATCTGCTTACAGCAAAGGATTCAGTTTTTAAGTTGACGTAGTTGTCATAGAACGATTAAAGGACATAATGGATTGCTAAATAGGATCAAGGTTTCATGCATACCATTACTTGTAGCATAATTAGAATCCTTCATGTATTGCTGATATGATTATTTGCAAGTCTGAATTTGATTAAATTACTATGTGTGTATTGGCACCATGATAGAAGAAGAGAGTTTACAAAAGGGAACGGCAATGGGGCACTCTCCTAGGTATGCCACCCAGAGAGGGGACAAGATGAGCCCACAAGGGCCAAGGGGGTACTTGCCTTTGTCCCAAAAGGGTATTGCCCTTGGGCCTAGGAGAGTAGAGCCACTAGGACACCCTTGTAACCTCACTCCCCTATCATGATGTAACAATATAAGGAGATCAATCAAGAGGGAATGGAGATTGCCAGAGGAGTACAGCGAGCGGACCTCTTCTAGGTATGCCACCTGAGGGGGGTCAAGATGAGCCACAAGGGCCAAGGGGGTACTTGCCTTTGTCTCAAAGGCTATTGCCCTTGGGCCTAGGAGAGTTGGTTACCAAGACACCTTTCGCAATCTCACTCCATCATGGTGAATTGAATCCTCCAAGGATGTTGGAGTACTCTGTGATTGAATTAATGATTGGTCAATAGTTTATTAATACCTAGTTATGGAAAGCTACTAACTATTATTGTTGTGATAAATGATTCCATTCTACTAATCAATTTGATCATGGCAAATGGTTCTAATCTATGTGCAAGACTTCAATCAAGGTTTCAATCAAGTGAAAAGTATTCTCTAACTCATTTATTATTTGGAAATTAAGGATTTAGGGCAAATTTAGGGTAATCCCAAAAAGGGGACATCACACTTATTAGTAATGACTTTTCAATCCAAGACTCCATAGTCCTTCCATATGATGCAATCTTATCAAGTTGTGGATCCATGGAATATTTCATACCTGATGGGATTGCTGACAACTTATATTGAGCACTTGGAATAAAGAAGTGCCAAGGATTGGATTGACCAAGTGCTCAATATAAGTTGTCAACAATCTGAATTATTCTTTCAACTTGGCCATCTCTTCTCCATCCCTCTACATTCTGTCTTTTATTAAAGTTGTTTACTCAAGCAATTTAAGACCTCGATTGTAATGTCCCCCCTCTAGTCAGTTCTCAGGAGCAGTTGAGTTACCCTATCTCTTGGACCCTTGTAGGCTGACAGGATTTGGTTAGAGGGTCAGTGGCCTTATTTGGTGGGTCTTGTCGTTTCCATCCTTCGAGTTCAGTGATTGGCTCATAGCAGGCCTTGGCAGTTCAGTGATTGACAGCTTCTGACGGCACGTCAATACGATGGGTTATGAGCAAGATATTAATATTTCAGTAAAATTAAAGTGTTTTAACTTTATTTGATGGAATATTATAAAGTTGACTTGACTTTATAACTAAGTTACCGGTTCGGGTTCGGGGACGGGTTCGGGTACGAGAACCCGGTACGTGGGTACGGGCAAAATTTTTTTAGGGGTTTGGGTACGTATGGGTACGTGTGTGTATATATATCTATATATATATATATATATATATATATATATATATATAATTTAATATATTATAAATCTATATATATGTATTATATATACAAAAAAATAAGAGAAATATAGTGAATTGTAAAACTAAATCATTTCATAGTATGATACTTGATCAACAAAGGTAATGAAAACTCAAATGATTAGACATTGATTTTTTGTTAATTTTATATCAATTCATTTGAATTCTCAATTCAGCTCTAATGTATTATAGATGATTATACCATGAATATGGTGAATGCCTTATCATATGAATATTTGAATTTTTCTATATGTTTAAATTTCTGCTATTTTTTCAATTGCTAACCCCTGGAAAAAAGGCCTCCTGTTCCCTGTCATCACTGAAATGTGTCCCACTGTTTCCTACCATTCCCATCTCAGAAACTTGGTGAACAAAGGTGTTTTTGTCAGACATGGATATTATATTTTAGGCTCCAAATCTAATGATGTAACAGAGGTTTGTAGAAGAGATGAAACTTCCTATCATGGTGGGCTGCAATAATCACATTTAAGGTGACTGCAAAATAATTATGTATGGCTGCACCCTGTGCGTACCCAGCACGAACCCACACGTACCCAGCACGAACCCACGAACCCTGGCGAACCCACAGTGCTGGGCACGCACCCTGTGCGTACCCAGCACGAACCCACACGTACCCAGCACGAACCCACGAACCCTGGCGAACCCACAGTGCTGGGCACGCACCCTGTGCGTACCCAGCACGAACCCACAGACGAACCCGAACCGGGTGCGTACCCGAACCGGGTTCGAGGCCTGTGGGTACGAATCCGGTAACATAGCTTTATAATAAAGTAATCACTTAAATTTATTTAAGTGAAAATTAAAACACTTTATAAAAAAGGGCGTCCATTTATTTTAATGATTGATTATTGAAAAGTGCAAAATACATTTTAAATGTATTTTAATGAGAAAGTGGTGTCACTTCTTGGGATGTGTGCCTTTTTGGCCTTATAAGGCAAAGCAAAGGAAATTTGAACCCTATTATTGATTATTTGACATTTCTCTTTGGTTTTTGCTGAGCTTGGTTTTCTAAGACAAGGGTTTTCAGGAGATTATCATCTTTGGAGAGCGACAATTCTTCACAAATCTGTGATTGTGAGACTGTGAAAGATCAGTTGAATGATTACTACTGAGGGGGCTCCATTCAGGAGTTCATCCATGCTTTAATCAGAGTTTTTTGTTGAGTTTTTACCAATTTACAATATGGAAGAGGGTTTCTTCACTAGAGACGTCTTCTTTAGCGCTTCTGCAGCTTCCAACGTTTGCTCTTCAGATTCTTTCTTGGGCCGTACCATTTGCCTTGGAAAATGTGCCTTCTGGAGGCTAGGCGTGTGAAGTAGCTTGCAAAAACGCCTTCTTTTTGGCTTCTGATAGTGTTTCATTCTTGGCGTCTACCCTTCTCAGTTGTTTGTATCCAGTTTTTGTTGGGGAGGAGTCAAATCTATAGCCCAGGCGTTCCATTTTGTCAGTTTTCACCATTTTTGGCTGGCAAGCTTGGATATTTTCTTCTATAAATAATCTGGAGACTTTCGGGTATGTCTCTCATATGTAATCTCTTTGTTGTGATTGTTTAATACTTCTTGCACTTACATTTTATCAATATTAGCTCAGATTTGTGTTTTATAAGCATTTATATGCTATACGCCCCTTCTCTTCTGTCTAGAAAAATTCTTTAAAAAACTTAAAAACACAAGAAGATAAGAAAAATACTACATGGGTTTAGTTGGAGCCAGCTAGGCTCATCACATCAATATACTGCACCTTACCCTTTCCCAAACACCTATGGCTCAACTTCTAAGGTTCTTTGCAGTTGAAACATAGCTTCTTCCTACATAATTCATTTCAAACTTTGTCATCCATGCAAGGCTTTCTAGGCTCTTCCTTTTGGAAGGGTTTCTTAAAGTCTTTCCTGTACTGTAAGGATTTAGGCTGAAATTTGCTCTTTAGGGCTACACTCTCCATGTTCCTAGCCCTATTAATAGCATCATGTAGGGTGTTAGGATCAAATGCTTTGATCCAACCAGGAAGTGGTTCTGCTAATCCCCCAATAAACAGCAGTATCAACCTGTGTTCTGAAACATCTGCAACCATAATCGACAACTTCTGAAACTCTAAAATATAAGCACCAACCGATCCAACCTGTTTCAGTTGTGCCAACTCCCTAAAATGCAGTTCAAGATCCTTCCTATCAAACCTATTTATCAGTCTCTATGTGAAATCTACATAGGAAGT
The DNA here is from genome assembly GCA_007258455.2 of Sequoia sempervirens. Taxonomy (NCBI): domain Eukaryota; kingdom Viridiplantae; phylum Streptophyta; class Pinopsida; order Cupressales; family Cupressaceae; genus Sequoia; species Sequoia sempervirens. The sequence goes on from VDFB02132278.1 coordinate 8,670, forward strand.
TATGCTATCATGACCCAAGGTCACTAGCCCATGGTGCCATCATTCATGAGCCTCTCCATCTAGAAGAAGGGTTGCATATTTGATTGCTTCCCTTTCGGTCATGGGGTTTAACTGAAAGTATGTATCCAACTTCTGAACCCATGCTCGAGCAGTACACTTATTTGACCCATCATAGGTGGGGATGGCTAACTTACCCACCTTGTGTTGTAAATCTCTATTATCATTGGCCCCTTTCCCCTCTAGGTCTGTTCCTATATATGATGCCACAAAATTCTGCCAAAGACATAGAAACATGGAATTCCTCACCCAAGGATTGGTATTCCCGTAAATAATCACCCCATCCTTCACCTCCTCCTTGCTGTCTTGTTTGTTCCCTAGGCTGATCATCCAAAAATTCAGGCATTAAAGGTCTAGGAGTGATTCTACTTGCTGTCCTGGGTGTGTGTATGGGTAAGTTAGTGTTGCTACCTTCTCCCTGGTTGCCATTATGCCCATTGTTGCCATTATTGTTTCCATTATGCTCATGTTCACCCCAATTATTCCTGTTGTTTGCATTCATGGTTTGCATCATTTGGGTTAATGTTTGGACCAATTGCTGTTGTCCCCTAGCTAAATCAATTAGCATAGCCAAAATGTTGGGGTCTTGTTGTTCCTGCCTACCCTATCTATCCCCATTGTTTTCCTCTCCCAAATCAGAATTAACAACACCTCTAGTCCTCCTGTAAGTAATGTATTCCCTATCTTTCTGATTCATTAATATGCATGCAAACAGCTGGAAACCCCAATTCTGATAAGAAATTTCTGCTATTAAAAATTGGTATCAAAATCCACCAGCTGGCAAGATCTCCAACTCTAATACCACTATAACATCTCAGACTAATTTTGTATGCAATTTTATTTTCAATTTCATAACTTTTGCTATACAGGCATTTCATCAAATAGTTTGGCATTTTGTTGTTTTGGGCTTGACTTCAGAGTATTTTCCAATAGATGGATAATTGTTTGTTTTCATACATTCATCACAAGGGTTTTTCACAAATTCATATGCAAAATGATAATAGCATTTAATGCTAGAATCTAAAATTAAACAATTTGGAACCATGGTCCTATATTATTAAATGCTGCAGCTAATAATCCTGCCTTTCACATAAAATACAAACTTCAGAATTTACATAAGACTTTAAAACGTTGACCTAAGAATTTATACAGCAGTCCAAATAGGGCCATGCTTTTCCCAAGACAACCACAAACTCTTTATGGTCGTACTCCTCCCGCATCCCCTACTCATGGTGGCATAAACTCTCACGGCTCCCTCCAAAAATGCAGCGCTCTCTATTACAAGATGTGCCGCCTAAGGAGATATGCGGCAATGTAATGTCCCCTTCCAATTGATAGTCTAGATGATTTAATGGCTTATTTAACTCCCAATAAACCATTAATTAAAAAAAAAAAAAGGGAGTTAATTATTGATTATTTAATATTATTCTTTTCAAGCAAATAATATGAATAATATTAATTAATTAATATTATTTTAAGTGACTTAAGTGGAGCTATAATATTTATAAAGTCACTTTATTATATTTCCCTCCTAAAGTCAAAATTCAAATATTCAAATATTGAGAGGGAAAAAAGGTTATTTGGTGAGCCAATTCACAGGAAGATATAAAAGTACATATTGGAGATTCATTTGGATCATCAGAGTTTAATACTTCTTTTATTATTGCTGAGAGCTCTCGGGCTTGAAGTCTTGGTGTTTCGGTGGTGAAACGATTCCACCCTAGCCTGTGGAATTTGATCAAATTTGTGAGTCTCCTCCAGAGACAAATTTGCATTGGCATCGATTAATCCAATTCAAATAGAATACAAGCCTTTCATCACACTTGTTGGCCGATTATCACAGATTACAGTTTGATTTGTGTAGGTAATGATTGGAAATTTACTGCGATTCATGAAGTATAATGATGGTCGCCCCCCCTGCTGTTGTTTGAAAAGGCTGATATCAATTGCAAGTTAAAAGGGCCGATATCTTCCTTCTAGCATCACCCATCCTTGGTAAATACCAAATTCCTATGGAGGAGTAGCGTGAGTTTCTGTTAATGATATTGCAGCTTCAGGTTCGTCCTTCCAGCCACGAGTGAAGACATAAATAAATGTAGCCTATTGGCTATTTATTTATATGTGACATTTAATGAGAATGGGCGCATCTCTTGGCAACAATATAATTTTCTCTTGGGCCGACTTTCCTTATAAATTATATTTATTATTTGTAATTATATTATTCTGTGCTTGGCCGACTTGCATCATGAAAGGAGGTGTCTCTTGGATTTGTATATATAGGAGTTCTATTTCTCATTTGAAGATCATCAAGCAAGTTCTATTCATTCTCTCATTAAGGTGCGAATTTCTTCAAGAGCAGAAGTGCGAATTTCTTCAAGAGCAGAATTGCGAATCTCTTAAGGGCAGATTTTGCAGTCCAAGGAAGTGCAGATCTTCATCTGTTATTGCATCTAGTATAGGTGCTGAATATTGGCCTTGTGATTGGCCTCATTGTAAAGAGAATTGTTGCCATTATTTTTTATAAGAGAGAACTTTTGTTGCTGGGTTTTTCTCCCTCAAGAGGAGGGTTTTCCCAGGGTATCTGCTGTGTTATTGTGTCTGATTTTGAATTAATTTTCTGTGCATTAAATCTGATCATTAAATTAAACAGTTTCTAGGAGTCTGCAATTAGACACTTTCAGCCATAAAGGCCAGCGATTGCAATAAGGGTGAACTCGGGTTTATGAAGGGGCAATGGCCAATCTGGGAAGAGCTGCGATTAAATACTAAGCCAAAACTTACTTGTGCCAGGCATGAGCAGTAGTTTCAGGTGTCACTATATACTTCATATGTTACCAAGTGGTGCGTGGAGTTCTATGAGGGGATCGATCTGCTAATATTAGAGCCAACCTGCAATAAGTTGAAGTTATCTAGTGTTGGCTGAAGCGATTCATAAGGTGTTGTTATATATATTCAGAACTTCCTGCATTTAATGCTCTAAATTGTAATTTGAATATCAATTATGTGCAATTATTGGTGTCAACCTGGAACACGAATATTATTTGTTCAGTAGTATTTTGTTGTTATGATTCTCGTATATCTCTATGATGCAATGGTTAAATGTAAATGCTAATTCATTGATATTAGTGGAGTAGTGCAAACGATGAGTTTAGTACATGCAATTTCTATTTAAACGTCAACTGAAAACAACTCAGATCAGCAAGCAAGTAAATTGTTTGACAAAATGCTTGCATTATCAAACTGGGAATAATCGTGAAAATTTTGCCATCTTGGGTAAGGGTCTTTACAGTGGTATCAAAGAAGGTTTTCCTGCCAGCCTATGGTTTTCATGAGTGACAAAGAGAGAAGGTATTATAATAGAGAAATAAAGAAACAGTGGGAGCATACTCAAGTTTTGAATGGGGAAACTACAGGTATATTAGGAATACACCAGAGATCTCCTCCAGGCAGTGGTACTGATTACTCTACAAGAGGTGGTGCACATATAGAAGAAAAGATGGGTAATAAAGAGGAAGACCAGAGAGGGGAAGACCTTCTTAATGCATTGTTGGAAAAGCAAAGAGCAACAAATCAGTATATGACTCATTTGATGGAGTTAATGACACAAACCTTGCTCAATAACAATAACAACAACAATGGTCATAACTGAAATGGCCATAATGGAGGCAATAATGGCCAAGGGGATAACTCGGTTAATAACAGAACGCCAAATCGACATACTGCACCTACTAGCTCAAGGCCTTTAATGTATGTTTTCCCACCTAGAGTAGAGCCTCAGGAAGGCAATGAGCCCACATTGATAGAGTTGTAGGAGCAACTCAAACAGGACTGCATTGATGTAGGTCCAAGTTTCCAACACGATATATCCCTCTGTGACTATATGGACCTTAGGATGAGACATATGCCCAACAGGGGCAATAGAGAGCACCACAATGATCTTAGGAGGAAGGTTGGTAAATTGAGCTTTCCCTTCTTTGATGGTTCAAGCAAGACTTCAACATGTGCTTGGATTCAGAAGGTTGATACTTACTTCCAGTTGAATCTGATGCCAGAAGAGGAAACAATCAAATATGCTGCCATACACCTAGATGGGATTGCTCACGAGTAGTGGCATCATGATATGGTCACCATGGGCCATGATCATATCACATCTTATGTGGATTTTACCAAAAGATTAATTTAGAGGTTTGATAACAAGGACCTGTTGTGACCTTTTCACACATCGCCCCATTCAAGATGGGGACCCCCTAATTTTTGCTCCGTTTCGGTCTTTTGGCTTGGGTTTTCTTCTCTCTCCCGCTCTGTCTCTTTCCTGATGTCCGTCTTTCGGGGGGTTGTGTCCGTCATTGAGCTTAAACGCGAAATATTGGCCAAGTCTAAAATTAGGGTTTCGTCGTTCCTGGTCAATTCAAGGTCAGATAAAGTGAGTAAATTGAAAATTGAACTTAACGTTGTTGTCAGCAGGCTTCCAGCCAAATTTCATCGGATTCCAAGGTACTTACTATTTTTAGTAAGTGTGAAATTTAGGGCAATTTGTCAGCGATTTTGAGATTCCAATCATCACACTGCATTCAGAGTATATCAGATTGCTTGCATGCCAAATTTGAGCAAAAACGCATTTTAATTTTACTATTTTAGCAACCGCTTCCGCACGAATTTCGTGGTCCGTGATGCGTAGATTTTTGCATGTCCGGATATTCCTTCCGGTTTTTCAGACCTTCGCCGATGATATAACATGCAAGACGAGATCGATCTACTTTCGTGGATTCAGCCCCTTCCGAGGCTTTAGGGTTTGCATGTCGAGGTTTCTTTCGCATGTCCGTGATTCCCTCGGGATGGTTTTTTCGAAGCTTCGCGATGGTGTGACATGCAAATGAGGATTCTCACCAGAAGGAACTTGCTATTTTAAAGGTGTGTCCTGACACCCCCAAAGAAGTTCAAAAATCACAAGCCGATCGCAAGGCCGCTAAACAAAGACAAACTGAGATCTTTGATACGCATGCAATGCAAATTAGGGTTTCCACTTCGAGCCTAAAAAAGGCATCAAAAGTCAAAATTAAAACCGATGTAAACCATCGCGATCAACATCCTTCAAGCTATTTGCTGGTGAAATTTCGAGTCAAACGGAGCACTTACTATTTATAGTAAGTCAAATTGGAAACGCGCTAAAAATAGTAAATCAGTTGCATGCATCAGTGTCAACCAGCAGGTCACATGGTGAGGATCGCCTCATCCAAATTTCAACTCGATCGGAGCTTGGGAGCTATCAGAAACATGAGCTTACTATTTATAGTAAGCCGCCTTCAGAAACAGGCTATAAATAGCAGGGTGACTAAAAGTGGCAGTGTCGACAGGTTGATAGGGTTATGAAGAAGCTATGTTTGAAATTTCAAGTTGATCCGAGCTTCAGAAGTGCAAAATTGAGAAGACTTACTATAAATAGCAGGGCACGATACTGGCGAAGGATGATGAAAATTTGCCTAAGTCTGGAACTTCATCCAGCAGGCCTGGCAAAATGCGCCCATCTCAGCTAAGGAGGCATAAAAATTTCAAAGTCTGATGTTTATCCTGCTCAGGGGTCAAAATGCGCCCAAGACAGGAAAGTCAAAGGAAGTCCAAGATGTTTATCCTGCAGCAGGGGCAAAATGCGCCCAACTTGAAAGAGAAAAGTTGAAAATTTTTCTAAGGCATGAGGAAATCCGCCACCCCCTCCTAAATGCGCCCATCTCAGCTAAAGAGGCATAAAAATTTCAAAGTCTGATGTTTATCCTCCTCATGCATCAAAATGCGCCCAAGGTTGCAAGGGGTCAAACAGGTCAACGTTTCTTATCCTCCTCAAGGGGCAAAATGCGCCCAAATGCATGCATGTGAGGACAAAGTTCGGAAGGCGAAGAGTCACCTGAAGGCGTTCATCCATTAGACACATCAAAATGCGCCCAAGGGGAAAGAAAAGTCAAGAAGTCAAAGATCTCGTCCTCCTCCATAGGCAAAATGCGCCCAAAGTTAGGCATGTGAAGACAAAACGTAGAAGTTGAAAGGTCACAAGGGACGTGGCGGCAAGTTTATCCTCCTCCTACATGGAAATGCGCCCATGTTTGTATGTGAAAAGTAATTAAGGGTGGTAATCAAGGTGAAGAATATTACCAAAGCATGGTGAAAGATGGTAAGTGCTAGGCGCTCAAGGTGTTAGAGGATTTTCCAAGGCGTGTGAGGTGGTAAAGGTATGTGTGGCGTGATTTTCCCTCATATGTGTGCTAGGCGCCTAAAGCCTATAGGCGTTGAAATATTTCAAGGTGTTGAGAGTAAAATGATAAGTATGCGCCCATGTTTGGATGTGAAAAGTAATTAAGGGTGGTAATCAAGGTGAAGAATATTACCAAAGCATGGTGAAAGATGGTAAGTGCTAGGCGCTCAAGGTGTTAGAGGATTTTCCAAGGACGTGTGAGGTGGTAAAGGTATGTGTGGCGTGATTTTCCCTCATGTGTGCTAGGCGCCTAAAGCCTATAGGCGTTGAAATATTTCAAGGTGTTGAGAGTAAAATGATAAGTATGCGCCTATGTTGAAGGGAGTTATAAGGTGTTAGAAATATTTCCTAAGGCGTTGAAATATTTCAAGGCGTGATTTTCTTCAAGTGTGATACGCCTAAGGTGGTGAAGTGTTAGAGAAATTCATAAGACATGTGAAATTTAAATTCTCTAAGGCGTTAGAAATTTTAATAAAATTGCCTTTCAAGTGTGAAGTATGAAGTGAGAAATAAGGCGTGCCGAGAATGAGTAAATTCTTCCAAATGAAGTTGATAAAAAAATTCCTCTCCACTGGCAGATGATTCAAAATTTTCTAAGGGAAACTTCTCAAAGTGCTAGATGATTTAAAAATATTTTCTAAGGCAAATTATTTTCCCTTGGAAAATACGCCTTGAGATCAGAGTGGTGAAATTTCTCCGTGAGACAAGAGCAACTTTTCTCAGTGATGGAGTCAAAAATGCAAGATGATTCAAATTTTTCGAGAAGTCAGAGCAACACAAGATGATCACAGGCGAAGAACGAATTTAAATGATGAAAATGATATTTTTCTAAGGTTCAAAATTGAAAAATTAAATGAACCCGTTCGTTGGGTACCCATGGATTCGAGGCGTTCTGAAGAAAATTTGCTTCTGGGTATTGAACATTTGTGATGATGAATGGATTTCCAAGTCTTTTGAGCTTCGCCGACACTTTTTCAGTGAAGAATTTAATCAGTGCTCAAATTGTGAATTTTCCTAAGGGAGAATTTTAAATTTTCTAAGGCAAAAACGAATAAAATGAGCTTTCAAGATGAATTTTCTTCGAATGATGAGTTCAAGAGAAATTGCCTAGATAATTTCAATTAAATTCTTCGAGGATGAATTTTCCAGAGCAGAGGAAGAATTTAAATTCGAATTCCAGTAACAGAGCTCCGGCTGGTGAGTAAAAAATGATGAATTTAAATTAAATTTTCGAAAGCAAAATCCAAAACGCCAGTCAAAGTCAAGTTTCTAGAAGAATAATATTCCCGACGACTGGAGACAAGTGTCAGAAACACCAGAGAGGGAAAATTCGAATTCTTGAAGTGGAGTAGTGGAGTTTAATGGCACTGGCTAAAATTAACTTCTTCTAGAATTCGAATTTTAGCTATAAAATGAGCAAGTTTTTCACTTGTTTTCACAGCTGGAAGTCGAACTTGCTCTGAGAGTGAAGCATTGCAGTGAGTTGCTGAAGTTTGAAAGAGTTTGAATTTTGCTGAGAAGTTGAGTTTGCTGAAGAGGCGCACTTGGAAGTTAATCAAATTGTTAAAAGCTTGAGAGGTACGACTTTGCCAATTTAATTTGTTGCTGAAGCTAAGCGCCATTGCTGAAGTAGAAGAGGTACGCCATTGCTGATTAAAGGAGTATTTGCTGAAGATTGAGGTTGCTTGTGAAAGGTACGGCTTTGCTAGTATTGAGGCTGAAATCTGATGTGTTAAGTAAGTTGAAGTTGCCAGTTGAAGGGACGCCTTGTAGTGAGTCGAATAGCTGAGAACTTAGAAGTACGAACTTGCTAGTTTGCTGATTGCTGATACGAAGTTGAAATTGCTGATTGCTGATAGTGAAGTAAAGTCATCAAAGCTCACTTAGAAATCTGTTCTAAGTGTTGGAATTCGAATTTATTCAAGAGAAGAAGCTGAGGTTTGCAAACAAGAAAGTTATTGCAGCTTCTAAAGTCGACTGCAGCCCCTATACAATGCCTTATTTTATTAAACTTAATTGCTGATGAATGTTTGTTATGTTGCAGATGGCTGAAGCGAGGACAACCGGAAAGGACAATGGTGCCTCAAGACAAGCTGTGATCAAGAAGCTCAGCAAAACGTTCATGCCAGAGTCAAAGTTTATTTCAAAGCTGGGCAAGTTGACGGACACTAATTTGGGCTCTGTCAACCTGGAGACCTTCAAGAATAGGCTGTTTGGAATTGGAAGTCATCGGGCTTCGGTCACTTCGCACAACATCGTCCGCAGTGGATTATATGCAGCTGCTGGTTTTCCGCCAGCTATACAGTGTTCGGAGCTGATAATGGAGTGCGCCAATTGCTACGAGAAGGAACACCGGTCGATCACGACACCAGATGGCCAAGTGCTTGCCAATCTCACTCCGGCGGCCATTGGTGAAGCTTTCGGGATCCCGGTGCACAGGAACATGATTTACAAGTCCAGAGAACGGGCTGAGCGGATGTATGCTTCCACATTCGAGAGGTGCATGGACACAATTAACACCCACTGGATGAGCACTCCTAAGCCTTCTCGTGCGAAGTTGCCAAAACAGATCATAGCGGAGGACCTGAAACAAGAATACTGTGATCTTATCATGATGCTGAGCAGGGTTGGTGGTTGCCCACAGTCCTACATTTTTGAGCCTTGGATGTTTTATTACATCAACCTGGTGCTAGAGGGCAAGGATTATGTCAATTGGGCTGAGATGATCAACGATAGTATACATGAGCAGCTCCTGAGCTTGAGGAGGACTAAAACGTTTTACATGAGCTCCTACCTTATTTATATGTTGGCACGGATGACGGCAATGTGGGGATCTCTTTACAAAGAGCCTCGCTGGATGCGTTTCATCGTACCAAAATCCATGAGGCGCAGGCCACGCTGTAACTGGCTAAGTACAACCCATTGCTAAGCAAACGCGGTTAACGACCATTCACTATGTACATCACGAGGCTGCTTCAGGAGAGGTTACATCACAGAATCTCTAGAGATGCCCAAGAGCTAATTGAAAGGTATGGGTGCTGGTTTATACAGTTTCCAAGATTTTCTTATATTAGGTTGCAAGGTTTTTCCTCATATCCATATAGGCTGCCTAAGTACCCGGCTGTGATAGAATAATAATGCTAGAGATATCTAGACAGCTTGCTTGCCTTTGACAAAATCCAAAAAAGAAGAAGAAAAGGGAGGGATAGAGTTTCCACCAGATGGGCAACCCTGATGAGGTGTGTCCTTCGGAGCAAAGCAAGCAGAGAAGCCGAATGAGCTTCCTAATTTTATCATTTCTCATATCATACAAGTTTATTGAAGATTAAGGACTCAAGACCATAACATCAATTGGGTTCTGCCTGAGGAGCTCAAACATAAGGCCACCATTGAGGATTACTGGGCTGATGCAGTTGATGAAATTGAAGGAAGAGAATGTTTTCTCGGTTGCCGATTACTCTGATCAGGGAGTGTGAGGTTGTTCCAGTTCCGGACCAGGTCAATGAGGATATGGATGTTGTGCATCCAGATTATGCAGCTGTTCGAGATACTCCACTTCCGCCTATAGATTGGTCAGAGCCCGAGGTTGCTGATTTAGATACTCTCTCTATCCCAGTCATGACATTCACCAGGGCATGGGTTGATAGACGGGTGAACAGATTGAAAAGTAGGTCAATTGCTTTGACTTACAACTTGATGGGAGATCATAGGACGCCCACCACAGGAAGAAAGAAACAGATTACCCGGGGTCCAGAGTCCAGAAAGAAGGAAATAGTTCAGCCAGAGCCTCCACGAGTCACAGTTGCAACACCCTTGGAGACACGCTCTCCAAGTATACAGGAGGTGTCTTTGTTTACCGAATGCAGGATTGCAAAGTGGAGTCGCAATCGGGTGATATTGTGATGATATTCAGCCTCCACGAGGGGACACCGTGAGTGCCAATGTAAATTCAAGTAGGGATTGATCACAGGATGATGAGGGACTATTAATGACTTCGGCCAGCAGAGTTGAGGCGCCATGAACGATGGCGATGATGATGATATAGTGTCGTGGATACCTACCCACGGAGGACGCATGAGCCTTTAATGAAGAAGAAGTTGAACAGTTAGAGAAGTCGAAAAAAGTACGCGAGCAGCGTTCTCTCGGAGCATAATCGTATGAGGTGCCCCATTTGCTTTAAAGATAGAATGAGAAGAAGCCCGAGTGAGGAGATTGATCCAGCAGTTGAGATGGAAGAGTTTTTGAACCGGATCAGTGCTCCTCCACCTAAGAAGAAGGCAAGAAAGTTTTCGAAGATCTCCACCGATGAGGATGGCTCTCGTACTCTTCACGTTGCTGTCCCACGAGTCGAGTGTGACCGGAATGAAGCAGTTCCTGAGAATTATGTGGTCACCACTCTAGATTTGGGACGCCCTACTGGTGCTCAGATTGTTGAGGAGTGTGATAACTCCTTCCTTGCCCTCAAGGATAGATTATTCAAGAAAGAAGGGAAGTATAAGAAGTTGAAACGAGAACACAAAGCCTTAATTGGATATGTTCAGCAGTTGTCTCGTTCTCGAGGGCAGGATGTACCAGTGATAGAGCCTCCAGCAGATATTCCTAGAGAGTCAATCAGCGGCTTAGTAGAGTTGGGGAAGATGGCACAAGAGGCGGACAAATGGGTCACAGGGGTTCGTACGGAGATGCAGAAATTTATGGAGGATCTTGCCTTTGCCTTCTTCAAAATAGCCTCTACTATTTTGACACCTGATGGATGCGGGTGGATCATGCTTGGGGCTTATGCCTCATCTATCAGAGTAAGGTAATCCAGCGTCTTGAGGTATTGAGGCATGTGCCATTGCGATTGCTGATTGATGGAGGTGTCATTCAGGAGAATGACAGATATGATTTCTCTAGGTGGTATTCTTCAGCGATCACAGGGTGTGGTTTCTTCGATGCGGGGCACGCGGATCTCACCAAGGTCTGTGGCTATGCCGCATTATAGATGGAGTTCAGAACACCTTTGAGGCCATATTTGCTAGGCGGCTGAATCCAGATGAGATAAGTTTTGATAATTTGAGGGGTTTGCTGGTTCCCTTCTTCGCAGATGTTAAGACCTTTGTACAGGATGACTTTGAGAATACCGCTACATTCTCCACTTTGATCCAGAACACGCAGGACTCCTTGGCTGCTTGGAGAAAATCTTGTACAAGGCACGAGCATTCAGTCACGGTGTTAGAGTTTCAGTTGGATTGTGTTCCACCGATTTCAGCTCAGGAGGTTGAGGCCGTACTTAGCAGATTTGTTGAGTTAGCAATCAGAGAGAAGGCAAATGGGAACACACTACTGGACGAGGAGCTTCTAGAAGACTGAATATGGAGCATGATATCTTTCATTTTGGAGTGAGTGGAATCTTGATTCATTTAATGTACCACTCCCCTATTCCTCGCAGCTTTAGGTTAGGGGTCGAGGTGGCACGACTCGCCACTCTATTGATTGTAACCCTAGCCGTCCTTTGGGACTTGGCTAGCTATAAAAGGGGAGTCCCCCTCATTTGTAATCATTAGAATTAGATTAGACATTGGAATAGTAGACATTGAGAGAGCATTAGCATTAGAGCTAGATAGTGTAGCATTGTAGAGCATTTTTGCATAATTTGGAGAAGAAAGAAAGTTTTCCCTTTGAAAACTTTTGAGGAGATTGTTGTGTAACACATTTTATGATAATAGATCTTTTCATTGATGATGGAATTCGTCTTGTCATGAAATGCTAGCAAGGTTTTTTCTTCCTTTCGTATCCAAGTAGCTTAAATTCATGCAAGTAGCTTACTTTGGTGTGTGGTGTTTTATTGAGATAGCTTCGCTTTATTCCATACCAATAGCGGCTTGTTGATGATAAGTTCGCCTTGTGTGGTCAACTGGACATTACATTTAGTTTAACTTCGGTTGTGATTTATATGTTTATATGCGTCGTTGTGATGGTGTATGCATGTTAAGTCATAATTTGAACATCTTTTGCTATTTCCCTTGAAGATTGCACCAATTTTGCTGAGGCTGTCCGACGGAGGCTAGGTGAAATCTGGTTGAAGTCTATTGAAACGAAGCCCCACATATCCTGCATTTAGAGTAGCATATAAATTTCTTAGGCCCTATACCCTTTTATTTTCCGCACATTTCTGATTAGTTTTAGGAAAACGAGCTATATTGCCAAATCATACATGTGAGAATTCCCCTTCAAAATCCTACGTTAGCTACTAACTGCAAGAAATCTGAACAATTACGTAAGCCCCCTCGTAAGAACACAGCAATACACATCAACCAAATTGGGTCTATTCGCACTTAAGGAACCTTGGAGTTGAACGTGTGATCTATCTCGCAATCTTAGCACACGGAATACTTTGATCAAGAGAGAACAGAGTAGCCCCAAACTATTTTTGTTCTGCTGTTTGGTGCGGTCATAAAAAACACATCAACAGGACCCTGAACTCCATTTCAAGGAGTTGGCTCAGTTGAAACTGTGGGGCTCAGTTGATAGTTACATTGCTGATTTCCAAAGACTATCTTTGATGGTCACTAATATATTAGAGAGGATACTATTGGTTTTATTTATGGATGGATTGACAAATCCTCAAGGGGTTGGATCAAGGCATTCAATCCTAGCTCGCTACAGGAGGCAATCAACAAAGCTAGGGACATGGATTCTGCTAATTTGAAGAATAAATTTCAGTCAAAGGGTTCTACCTCTTAGAAGGACTAAGGCAAGAAACCATTTCAAAAAGAGTGGCACAAGAAAAATAGAATGGATGATATGACTTGACAGGAGTTGTAGAGAAAGAAATTGTGTTTCAGCTACAGGGAGCCTTAGGAACTAGGACACAGGTGTCTTGGTAAGGGCAAGGTGCATTAGATAGAGATAGTTTTTGATAGTGACGAAGAGGAGAAATCTGATCATAACCAGAGCAGCGAACACAGTGAGTCAAATGATGAGTAGTTGAGTGCCAATGAGACACCACCTAAGGGAGTGAAGGGCGGTACTCTTGACACTATGTCTAGTACACCAAAATTCAACTCTTTCAAAGTTTGTGGAGTGCTACAAAGATAGAGGGTCACAATTCTAATCAATAGTGGGGCTACCCACAACTTTATAAACTCTACTATGGTTACCAAGAAACGTTTGCAGACTATGGAGCATGAGGGGTTTGATGTCATGGTTGCAGATGGATATTAGATATCTTGTATGCAGAAGGTCCCTCAGATGAGCATCACGATTGGTAACTATACAATTACTCATGATTTCTATGTGGTAGACTTATGTGATACCAATGCCATTTTGGGTATTCAGTGGTCACAGTCACTTGGGAAGTATTCACAAAACTCCTAGACCGTGGAATTCAAGTTTAAGGTAGATGGCAGGAAAGTTGTTTTCAAAGGAATGTCTAATGGAGCTCCTAGAGTTATCTCAACAAAACGAATGGAGAGCATCTTTAGACATGGTGATGTCACTTGGGCAGCACAATGTTTGATTTCCTCTAAGTACATGGATAGCAAGCCTAAGCACTACCAGAATGATTTACAAGAGGTATTGCATAGCCGTAATGTAGTTTTCAGTGATATTCCTCCAGGGAGGCCACCTAACAGAGGATTTGAGCATACCATTGAGCTAGAGGAGGGGGCCAAGTCATTCATCACCACCCCCTATTGGCATCCCAAGAAGTTCAAGGATGAGATCGAGAAAGCAATCAAGGAGTTGCTAGATATGGGCCATATCAGGCCGAGTTTGAGTCCTGTTGCCTCCTCTATGGTGTTGGTTAAGAAGGACAAAACTCTCAAAATGTATATTGATAATCGTGCTTTGAACAAGAAGACGATCAAAAACATATATCCAATTCCCAGGATCAACAAGTTGTTAGATGAGCTCCATGGGGTTGTCTTCTTTTCGAAGATAGATCTCAGATCAAGATGCCACCAGATCAAAGTGCGGAATCAAGACATCCATAAGACAGCTTTTGCGTACCATTATGGGCATTACGAGTTCTTGGTCATGCCATTCAGTTTGACCAATGACCTCTCAACATTTTAGTCCTGCATGAATCACATTTTCAATAAACAGTTGTAGAAGTCCCTTCTTGTATTCTGATGTACTAATATACAACAAAACATGAGAGGACCACCTGAAGCATCTTGATGAGGTGTTGGGTATTATGGAGGCGCAATCATTGTATGCCAAGGCCTCCAAATGTGAGTTCGGGATGGAGGATATATTGTACTTGGGTCACATCATCAGTACACAAGGAGTTCAGGTGCATCAAGAAAAGATCCAAGAGATCTTAGATTGGCCACCACTGAGGACACTCATGGCGTTGCGAGGGTTCTTTGGCCTATACAATTATTACAGAGGGTTCATTAAGGGGTTTTCGCAACTTAGGGCACCTCTCACAGACCTCACCAAGAAGGATGTCTTTAGATGGACCAGTTGTTGGTTCCCAAATCTGCACATCATTGAACCCTAAAGGTGTGCCATGTCTTATGCTTAGATGATTTGGCCAACGAATGGGAGAATGATCTCACACTTTTCTCCCCTACATTTCAGGCTCTGCAAAACCTAGGTGGGACTCCATATATAGTGTTGAATATAGATATGAAACAAAGTTTTATTGCAGCACCTAGCAGATAAGTTTCATACAAATAACAAGGGTTCTGGTTTATGTATTTGCAAACTGGAAGGCACTATCTTTGTTGTTTTTGAAACCCAGGTATGAAGTTGAAACATAAAATAACTCTAAACTAGATGTGGTTTTTAACTTTTTAGGCTTTGGGGTCCTTTGGATCAGTTGGCCAACAAAATCTTTATTCAAAAGATTCAATTGGACTGTTGTTCTTTTCTTTGACAAGGTTTGTTCAAGCCACAAAGTAGGAGTAGGTGTAACTGCTAACCTAGAACTAGGGGAACTAAATTGTAAAACTCTCCTTAAAGGAGGGGTACCAAAAGGCCTATCTTCAAGAGGAGTAGGCCCTATCCTAGGAGAAGTTTTTCTCTCTGGGAGGAGAAGAATCAGGAGAAGAGGGAACACTTGGCTAGGAATGGGAAGTAGACACATTGATCATCTCTTCTTCTTCGGCTACATGCTTCTCCTTATCTTGTTGTGCTAGCTCAAAAGCATCTTCTGCACAGGTTTTCTCTGGTAGACTCTTCTCTGAGGGCTCACCGTCACTATCACCCTATCCTTCAGATGACATTTGTTGGGCAGGCGATGTTTGCACCCTTGAGGATAAGGGTGCTTGACTACTCTCACCTTGAAGCTGAGTGTTCTATGCCTTTAGATGAGAGGTTTGTTTCGCTGCATTCTTCCTTGCCACCCATTCTTGTGTTATTTTCAACACCATTGCAGTCTTTGCTTCAATGCTTTCTATCTCTTTAATACTCCAATCAATGGACACAATAGGCCGAGTTTGAGCATGATTAATAAAAATTGGGTCTAAAAAATCAGACTCATCATCCTTTAAACCTTGGACATCCCAATTTAACCCGAATGTTGTTGGCATTGTTTGTCATTGATGTCAAAGATGTAAATTTTAAAGAACAGATTATATGCACAGAAACTTAAATCAAATCAGACAAAATAACACAGCAAATACCCTAGGAAAACCCTCCTCTTGAGGGAGAAAAACCCAGCAACAAAGATCTCACTTATATTTAAAAAGTAGTGGCAACAATTCTCTTTACAATGAGGCCAGTCACAAGGCCAAACTTCAGCACCTAACACAGATGCAATGATAAACTGCACTTCACTAAACTATTTTTGTCCTTGACTGAAATTCGCACTTCTGCTCTATATGAAATTCGCACTCTCTAAAGAATAACATGTATCGAACTTACTTGATGGTTTACAATGAGAGAGTTATCTCTTATATATACAATATGAAGGGACGCCACCCTTCACTTGATATAAGTCGGCCAAGAATAAAATATATCTCCTTTTAGTTTATCGCGCCAATGAAGAAAGTCGGCTCTTAACACAAAAGACGTGACTTTACATTTAATCATTATTTGCTTTAATAAATCGAAGTGATACCTCATCATTATGCCTCTTGAGATCTTATAAATTAAATAGCTTATAGCTATCATTTAATTTATTCGCTGTGGAAGATCGTTGGAGTATTAGATCGATGCTGAACAGATTAATATCATTAACACTCCCTCTCAACTAGAGAGAATACTTCCAGCTGCTCAATACAAATCACCTCATCGTGATGTCTACGACTATGGCTACAACCATACTGTGGTGTGTACGAGTGTTCATCACTTACGTGATGTTGTCACCTCAACTTGACATTCACAAGTACAAGATGTGTCATGGAGTCTCACACATGACATCCACCATGACTCAAGCTTAGAGGGTGGAAACAAGGGCTTACACCTCAAATTCCTCCGTCTCAGAGGAAAATGCATTAACAAGGACTTGCACCTCAAATTCTTCCGTCTCAGAAGAAAATGTATTAACAAGGACTTGCACCTCAAATTCTTCCGTCTCAGAAGAAAATGTATTAACAAGGCTCACCGACATCAGACTTCATCTACCAAGGCTGGATTTCCACCATACCAAGCTTATCTCGGAATACATAAACTTTATCCGGGCGAGAGGCTTGGGAGAAGACTGGCCACAGCTTCATCGCTAATGTAATTCAACCGAGCACCTTCCGCTACTCTATATCTCTAATATAGTGGTACTTGATCTCAACGTATTTGGCTTCACTATGAAACACAGGATTGACGTAAAGTTTCACACAACTCATTATCACAATGAATGATAGTAGGCTCCATTGATTGTCCTAACAACTCAAGGAGGTGCTTAACAAACCGCTTCGAAGCCGCATACAAGCTGCAATGTACTCGGCCTCGGTACTCAATGCTATAGATGACTGCTTCCTACTACACCAGAAACGAACCCAAACCGGCACAACTTAGGTGCTCTCCCATCCGGACACACAATCCTCGCCCAATCGTAATCGGAAACCAAGTAACTCCAAGTTCCGATCTCAAGTATACCTCAACCCATATCCAATGTGCTACTTAAGTATCTCGGATATGTTTAGCTGTAACAAGATGTATCTGCCCCAAATCACACATAAACCTACTAAGTGCACTCACTGCGATAGCAAATATCAGGTCTAGTGTTAACTAGATACATCAAGGATCCAATTAGTTGTCTGTACAATGTAGGATCCACCAAATCTGAACTAGTTGCAGCCTCCTTCAATTTATGTAGATTGGTCTCCATAGGTGTAGACATGGATTTACAATCCATCATGCCAAATCTCTTAAGTATATCAATGGTGTACTTCCCTTGACTTAGAATCATTCCATCTGGTTTCTGCCAGACTTCTAAGCCAAGGAAGTAATGCATGAGCCCAAGGTCCTTCATCTCAAATTCAGAAGTCAATTCCTTCTTACATTCAAGAATCGGGTGATCTTCTCCAGTAAGGATCAGATCGTCAACATATAAAACCAAAATTAATGCATCACCATTGATTACCTTGAAGTAGAGATTTGAATCAGCATCATTCTTCAAGAAGCCCAAACTTGATAGGTACCGATCAATCCTTTCGTACCATGCACGTGGAGCCTACTTAAGACCATACAAGGCCTTCTTCAGCTTGCAAACATGTGACTCCTTCCCATGAACCTCAAATCCATCAGGTTGCTCTATATAAACCTCCTCCTCAATTACTCCATTGAGAAAAGCTGTCTTCACATCCATCTAGTGAATCTTCCATCCTCTAGATGCAGCAATAGCAATGATGGTTCTGACTGAAGTGTAGCGAGCAACAGGAGCAAATGTCTCATCATAATCAACTCCCTCTTTCTGAGAGAACCCACAAGCCACAAATCTAGCCTTGTACTTTTCAATGCTTCCATCTACAGCATGCTTAATCTTGAATAGCCATTTAGAAGATACCACAGACTTGCCCTCGGGTCTAGGAACAATATCCCAAACATCATTTTTAAGAATTGATTGATACTCCTCTATCATAGCATCTTTACAAACCTGATGACTCGATGCTTCCTCAACACAGGTAGGCTCAGATTCTATAATTTGACTCATCAAGGCAACATAACTGGAGAACTTATGTGGCCTTTTGCTTTCTCTAAATGTGCCTCTAGGAGCTGCAAAACTTTCAGCCTCTTGCATAGTACGCCTAGCCCATAGAGGTCTCTTTCTCCCAATAACAATGTCAGTAGGCCCATCAGTAGGTTCCAAGGGTTCAACAGGATCAACGTCTTCTTTTGGTACTGAAGTCTCCCTCTGAATCTCAGGAGTATGGTCAACTTCCATATCCTGAGAAGACTCTTCATTATCAGTCTCCATATGAATCCCCCTGGATCTTCTAAATGCAACATCTTCCTCGAATGTGACATCCCTATCGATCTCGATCAACTTCTAACCTGAACAAATTCTCAGAAGCTTTTGATGTCTCACAGAGCTCCACAACATTCCCTTCTTGCCAAGGCTCCAACTTGGTTCTCTTTTCCTTGGGAACATGAATATAGACATGGCTTCCAAAGATCCTCAAATGACTCAATTCTTCCCTCGTAGCTTTCTCTGTGAGTCATTATTCTCCAAGATCTTATGAGGACTTCTCGCTTTGAACATATACGCCTGTCCTGAAGCTTCTATAAGAATGTTTCTTGCAAATCTTGATCATGGATCATGGCCTTTGTCGCTTCCATCGCCCCCGCTTTCTCGCGACCTATTTTGTTGAGGATTATAGGGAACACGTAACTCCTCTTTAATCCCTCAAGATCAATACAAAAATTCGAAAACTACCGAGGTGTATTCTCCACCATTGTCGATCTGAGGACCTTAATTCTTTTACCAGAAAGATTTTCTACCAAAGCTTTAAACTCTTTAAACCTATCCAACACTTCCTCAAATTCTTTAGATTTCAAAAAATAAATCCAAGTCTTCCTAGAGTGATCATCAATGAAAAGAACATAATACAAGAAACCACTCGAAGAAGGAATAGACATAGGTCCACATAAATCAGAATGAATCAGGTCTAAAATACACTTAGATTTATTTTCTCTACTATGAAAAGGGGCTTTTATATTCTTACCCAATGCGCAGCCCTTGCATGTGCCTTCGTGCTCCTGGTTGAACTTAGGGAGGCCCGTCACCATATTCTCCATAATAGGTAGGGCTCGGAAGTGTAAGTGAGCCAATCTCCAATGCCAAAGATCACAAAGACTTGAAGAGTCATGAACGAAAGCTTGTAAAGAACGAGTGCAAACCTTGTAGAGCTTATCATGTCCAACTCCAATTACTTGAGCATCCTTCAAGCTAGAGTTTTCCATCCACACTAGAACTTTGCCTTTGGAGAAGGCAACTTGATATCCTTTATCTTCCAAAGCTGAAATAGAAATAAGATTATGCTTGATTCTGGGAACATAAAGAACATTACCCAATTGAAGCAATATGCCGGAATCCAAATGAAGTGTAGAGGTCCCAATTCCTTTCATGGAGTAGCTAGCATCATCTCCAATGATGACTTGTTCGGAAGACTCCTTTTCCACCAAACTTGATAAGTGCTCCTTAAAGCTGGTAATGTGTCGTGAAACACCACTATCGATTATCCAAGTGTTGGTGTCGGAAGGTACACTGCTTGATAATGCTGAATAGAACAAATATTCACTTGAATCCTTTTGAGGAGAGGCATCATCAACATCTGCAACGGTGGCCTGTTGCTTAGGTCTAGTTGGACAATACTTGGCGAAGTGCCCAAACTTATCACACCTAAAACATTGAATCTTGGACATATCCCTCTTCTTCTTGAATGGAGGTGCATCATCATTTCCCTTGTCCCAATTCCTCTTGAAGAATCCTTTCCTTCCATCTTTTCCTTTCTTCTTTGATGCATGGGAGGCGAGAACATGAATGTCTTCATTCTTAGAACTTTGACCCACGCCTCTTGCCACCAACCTTGATTCTTCTTGAATGCAATCAGATCTTAGGCGGTCAAACTTAGGCAATTTCGATCTTGCACTGATTCCCTGAATGAAGGATTCCCGAGACAAAGGTAGCCCATTGAGGGCAAGCATGGTCAAATCCTTGTCATCAACCATATACCCAATTGATGAGAGCTAATCTCTCAAATTTGAAATCCTCATGAAGTATGCAGTAACAGATTCTCCCTTTGACATCTTCACATGATGCAATTGATGCTTTAGTTCAAGAGCTCGGCTGGTATTGTTGACTTCGTACATCTCTTCCAAGGTCTTGAGCATATCTCTCGCTGTCTTCAACTTAGAGATGATAGGAACAATATGATCCTTGACGAAATCAACCAATATCTTCATTGCTTTAATGTCTTTCTTCAGCCACTACAACTTTTCTTCTTCCTCCTCAGGTTCAGAAATGCTAGACTCCACGAACTCGCCCAAGTCATTTTCACGCAAGGTGAGCATGATCCTAAATCTCCATGAAGTGAAGTTAAATGCACCTTCGAGTCTATCTTCAACCTTCAAACCATTCACCATCTTGACTGATGTAGATAAGTGAACAATAAAAGGGTATGCTGATTTGCAATAATCTGATCACGATCCTCTCAAACCCGCTCTGATACCATGTAAATTTTAAAGAACAGATTATATGCACAAAAACTTAAATCAAATCAGACAAAATAACACAGCAAATACCCTGGGAAAACCCTCCTCTTGAGGGAGAAAAACCCAGCAACAAAGATCTCACTTATATTTAAAAAGCAGTGGCAACAATTCTCTTTACAATGAGGCCAGTCACAAGGCCAAACTTCAGCACCTAACACAGATGCAATGATAAACTGCACTTCACTAAACTATTTTTGTCCTTGACTGAAATTCGCACTTCTGCTCTATATGAAATTCGCACTCTCTAAAGAATAACATGTATCGAACTTACTTGATGGTTTACAATGAGAGAGTTATCTCTTATATATACAATATGAAGGGACGCCACCCTTCACTTGATATAAGTCGGCCAAGAATAAAATATATCTCCTTTTAGTTTATCGCGCCAATGAAGAAAGTCGGCTCTTAACACAAAAGACGTGACTTTACATTTAATCATTATTTGCTTTAATAAATCGAAGTGATACCTCATCATTATGCCTCTTGAGATCTTATAAATTAAATAGCTTATAGCTATCATTTAATTTATTCGCTGTGGAAGATCGTTGGAGTATTAGATCGACGCTGAACAGATTAATATCATTAACAAAAGAGACTTGGCTTTGTTTGTTACTAGTTACATATTTCATCATTTACTTCCTAGTGTTGTTGCCAAGGAAAGGTTGATGCAATGCTTTGTTGGTGTGAAGGAAAGTTTGCTGCAAAGGTTGGTGTATTGAAGAACCTACATGCATTGTGAACTTGCACAACTTGTGGTTTTGAGAAGATTCTTTGGAAGGTATGCTTTTTCACTTGTATGTTGACTTGCTGATATTGTTGATAGTTGACTGGGTGATATTGTTGATACAAAAGTGGCAAAAAGTCTTTTTATCTTTGCATCAAGACACAAAGATTTTGTTGGTGCATAGGTTTAGAAGTTCATCATTCTTCAAAGCTTACCTTCTTTGAGAGAAATCAGATGCACATTGTTGGTTGAATATTTTGTAAACTTGTGAGGTTTACCAAAATGGTGGTTTCAGCCAAAGTGTGTGAGATAAAACTCTCCTAATTAAGGGAAGGCTCCCCCTTTCCTACTAACTAAAACAAATATGGGTGGAATGATAACCTTTCCTCTTGTTTCAGGAAAGATTAAATTCTTTTCTCTTCGCAGAAAAGTAGTATTAACTTTTAAATAAACTCTTACAACAACTTGCAATAGAATCAAGAGAAAGGAAATGAAGTTTCCTGAAAGCTCAAAGACTTCCGTCACTTCCTTCGGGACGGGAAAACAATATCAAGCACAAAGTCTTGAGAATTTGAGATCCTTTCTACCCTTTTGAAAGATAATCTAATGACAATATACAGCATAAGACAGCACAAAGTCTGCAAGTATGATGTATCTATTAATTACTACAAATGGGAATTATTACGAGCACAAAGACTTGCAATTCTTTTTGATTTCTAAATTCAAATTATGAATTCAACCTTCAACATTCACGGCACAAAGTCTGCAAATATTTCAATTGAAGCTCTCCTTAGCAATTTTCCACAATCTCCAAATAATCACAAAGCAATGCTTCAAAATGACATAAGAACACAAAAGTAGGACTTCAACACAAAGTCTGAAATTTCCAACTCTTTGATATTACTTGAAAAATAACAACTTATAACTACAAAGTTCAAAGTCTTTATGAGTACAAAATTCTGCAAAATTTTCTTGCTTGCCAAAAAGATAAAGATTACAAAGGACCCCCTCAAGTATTTATAGGAGAGAGGTCATAAGAAAAAGGTGGGAGGATCCCAACTAACTTGAGAAATTCTCTCAACCACCAACTACTTGCAATTGACTTATTCCAAATTACAATCCTAATTTATCTTGACTTGTAATTTGATTACATGTAATTACAATCTTCATTAATGCGAGTAGCATGGCCTCTTGCCATTACAATTTATGACTTTACATGTAATTTGTCAAAACAAAATTACAAATGCATAATTGAAATTATTCTAAGTGTCCAAGACACGACTCTAACTACATCATCCTTCATCTACGATGATCTTCATGCTGCTTCAGGATTTTAGAACTTGAAGTATTCAGGATTGGTGAAGACATCTCGAATTTGGAACTAGAATTTGCATTCTTAATGATCTTTGTGTCCTTGGCGAACTTCAACCTTATCACAGGCTTGGAGTAGTACCATTTTTTTAGGAAGAAAGTTCTTCTCTTCGTTGCGTTCTTTTTCCATGCTTGATTTACTTTGTCCCTAGATGGTTTCATGAGGATTATTGACCTTCGGGCTGCCCCATGAATTACTGTTGTATCTCTTCTTCTTTTGTTCACTTGATGAAGAACCCATAACACCTTATTCAAGATGAAATTCTTATAAAACAATGCCCATGCCTTGATTTGTTGGTTTGATAGATCATGTGTGTAAACAAGACTGACAAGGGAAGGGATAAATTGATGCAAAAATGGGCTCACAAGTGAATTTCGGGTTTTGGAAGGCTGACAGCAAGTAAAGTGTGAAATAGGGATTTTTGGAAGCCATTGCAAGTAAAAAGTGCAAGGTGGGAAAAATGAGAATCATTGCAAGTTTATTTTTAAAACTTTTCACTTGCTTTCTTGATCAAAACTTCCTACTTGCAATTGGTTTGCAAAATCCCAATTTGCAGCCAAGGGCATCATTTTTCTTTCTTTCTTTGGCAGAAAATAGTAATGAGATCATGGAGAAATGTGAATGAGATGAAATGAACATGAAATGAAATGGAATGAAGGGCGTATGAAGTGGAAAAACGTTTTTATGAATGAAAGGCGAATGAATAATGATGGTGTATGAAAGAGAAATGAATGAAGGGCGTATGAAGTGGAAAAACGCGTTTTCAGCCATACACGTTTTTTTTATAATATGCAATCTCAATCTCCATAGAAAGGAAACCTAGGAACAAAAGATTTAAAGCAACAAAAACAGAAAAATAAAAAGAAACAAAGAACATACCCGCAACAAGAGTTTACAAGTCAAAACAAAGAAGAAAAGCCCTAGGCGCCATGTGCAAACTCAAATCTGCAAAAACGTGGCAATGGTAGAGAAAAAATGGGGGATTTAATAAAGTTGCAGACCTTGCCAATTATTTTTCATGCCAAAAATCTCTCCAATCAAGGTACATATGAGCAAGAGCAAGTTAAAAATCCACAAAAACACTTGCAAAACTAATTTCGGGTCTTTTTATGCTCATTACATGTTTAAAATAGATTGTAAAATTTCATTGCAAGCATTTCGGGTTTTTTAAGTCTCATTACAAGTGAACAAAATAACAAATAACTTTAAAAATGCCCTTTACTTGCAAATCGGGTTTTTAGATACACTTTGCAAGTGAACATTATGATAAAAGACTCAAATAGGAACTTTTGGAGCTCATAACAACTTTTAAAAATAAAGAGAAATAGGAACTTTTAGAGCTCATTGCAGGTAAACTTTTAAAAATAAAGAGAAATAGGAACTTTTAGAGCATATAACAAGTTCACTTAAGTGAAATCGGACTTTTTATAACATATTGCAAGTAACTTTTTAAAAAGTAACTTGTAAAGTGAACAAAAAGTTCCTACAACTTGTAAGTTATATAAAAAGTTCCTATAACTTGAAATTAAAACAAAAAGTAACTTGTAATAAGAGCAAAAAGTTCCTATACCTGTAAGTTACACAAAAAGTTCCTATAACTTGAAATTAAAACAAAAAGTAACTTGTAATAAGAGCAAAAAGTTCCTATACCTGTAAGTTACACAAAAAGTTCCTATAACTTGAAATTAAAACAAAAAGTAACTTGTAATAAGAGCAAAAAGTTCCTATACCTATAAGTTACACAAAAAGTTTCTATAACTTGAGATTAAAACAAAAAGTAAATTGTAATAAGAGCAAAAAATTCCTATAACTTACTTGTAATAAGAAACCAAAACCCCTACTTGCAGTGATGCCCCAGAAACCCGAAATTGACCAAAAACACACTAAAAATGACACAAAATTTCACGAAAACGGACGAGAGTGAATGAAAAATGTTAGCCAAAAGCACTATAGACCCAAAACTGAAATTTTCTAACCTTTGCACCTCGTAAAATGTGCCTTAGAAGAGAAAATCTTCAAATTTTAACAAAATTTTGATAGGTTATCCCAATTTTTAACAAGTCAAAAATTAGGGACAACACACATTAATGTGTATCAAGAGCATATGGTGAAGACAAGAGATCATAAGATAAATACATGGTTTCAAGCTTATTGAGATGCTGAATTGTATTAGGGTTTCTTTCATTGTTTCGAACTTGGCTCTAAAACCCTAAAGGAGGTTTATAATTAAAAGTTGACCTGCTCTAAAAGGTTAAGTGTCACTTAAGTGAACACTTAAGGGAATTGCTTTCATCTAGTGACCGGCCCCTCCTTATGGTGTAAACGGTCAAATAGGTTATGAGTTTTCATTATAATGCTTAAATGAAATTCGAGGGCTATGATTTAAAGGTTTGGATGGCAAGTTATCAAAATCAACGGCCTTCATTTGATTTGAGTATTGGCGGCAAACTAAGATCAAGGGTTCTGGTTTAAATAAACATAGCAGTTACTTTCCAATTTCTTTTCTTTGACAGGCGTTTGGAAATCATAGTGTTTGGGTTAGTTTCACACAGTTTTATAACTGTTTTATGGTATCGATGGTATAAGGATTATTACCCGTGCATTGAAGGTTTCTTTGGGATGGAAATTTGTGCATCGTGAGAGAGTTTTCAAAAGGCAATGTTACCATGATCTGTTGAGTTAACGCACACAGAGGCAGATTAGAATAACAGAGCATAAAAGGTTCTAATAGTGGTCCAGGATAGATGAGAGGTTTTTCAAATGACTATGATACCGTGTTTTGAAGAAATATACATAGAGAAGAAGACTGAATAAAAGAACTTTAAAGAGATATATGATGCTCCTGTTTTGAGTGTATTCATAAGTTGTGTTTTCCTTGCACAGATTAGTATGGTCTAAACATGATCACAGATGCTAAAGTTTGATTGAAAATAAGGACAGTGTAAATGTGTCTATCAGTGATCTGATAGTAAAGATGAAACAGTGTTGTGGTATGGGTGAACTATGGAGATGGTGTTTGTTGAATTGATGATGCAGAGATAGATCACATGAATAGTGAATTGTCCGAAAACAAAGTAACCGTTGATTTTTGTTTGTTTCTTCTGAAATTGATGAAAGTGGTGTATGGTTTTGTTTGTCAGTGAGACATATTGTTTTGGCAGTGAGGCATAGAACTTGATACCAGTGAGGTGTTGCCAGTGAGGCATAGAATGTAACCAATGAGGTTTTTGGCTAGTGAAGCTTAATAAAGTTTATTTTCATAGTGGTTTTTCACCATTCTAGGGTTTTCCACTCATAATACTTGTGTTATGTCTCCTCTTGATGGTTTGTCATATTGTGTTTAATAGGTCATCTTTGTTCAAGTATCATGTTCTGATTTATATATCTTTGTGACTCACTCAACATTCAATACCTATAATGTTTGAAGTGTTTTCAATGGATCTCTTTGTATAATACAAGTGAGTTAATTGATAAAAATTTGGTTCCTCATTAGACCACTGATTCACACCGCCCCCCCTCCCCCTCTCAGTGGTCTTGTACTCCAACAAATGTTACTATTTTCCTCAAGGTCAGCCTCATCCAACTTCTTCTGCGTACTTCATATTTATCTGCACAATCAGCCCAGCAGTCCTCCAGATCCGGAATATGATGGAAACCAAGACCTAGCTATAGATTATCTTTGACAAAGTTTTTGTTATCGAAGGGAAATCTTCTATCATAGAATTGCATTGTATACTTAACAAGATCCCTCTCAATGTTGAGGGCATTAGACATAGAATTGCAAAAAAAGTGGCCAAGCCCAATGGGGAATTACACACCAACCTTCTTTCTCTCCTAACATCTTTTATTCACCTCAACAATTTTCCTACATACTTCTATTAAAACAAACTTATCCTTTGCATATTTAGGAAGCTTGAACGGAATGCCATCAAAACCTCCAATTCTAATATATGTGAATCTCTAAAATTGTATGAAATGGCTTTCATATGTATCAATTAGCTGTATAGCTTCAAGAGAGATTCTCAAGCCTATGTCTCCCTAGATTCCTCTAACCATTCTCATAGTAAATGCATCGTTTACCCTCTTGAAATGTTTATAACTCTTTTCTAATTGCAACTTGTCATAATAATCAAAGATTTGGACATCTTGGTCCTAAACTACAATAGGTCTCAAACCTAGCCAAGGTCTGGTACAAGCGATAGAGTAAAACAAATAAGAGGACATGTAGAAGAACCTGTTAAGCGAGAAATGAATAATCATTGAATGTACCTGGTTGCTTATAAGTTGTGCCCAATCCAAACATTGCTCATCGTGAATGATAATTTGCACGAAGAAATACATCCACTCCTCAAAGCCATGAGCTCTCTCACTACCTTTCAGTCTATGCAAGAGCACAATTATATCAGAGATCTCATCTACAAAATTATTTGTGTGCAAGTTCTTAGGCAGTTGAGATTTTCCTTTCTTTGGTGTGGCAAACCATTCACGAGCAATTACATTCCTATACTGCCCCTTTTTCTCTAAAAAATATTTGATATGAGGTAAAATCGAAGTTTGCATATGCTTCCCTTTATGGAATTTTCAAACAGGAGGCAAAAGTATCCCTCTCAATCTTCACCACTAACCGGTTGTTGCTTGTTCTTACCTCCCTTGTCTAAGGATTATAGTGGTTTATTCACTCCAAAACCAAATCAGGGCATTGAACTACCACTAGAAACGCCGTTGCTTGCAACAATCCACTTTCAATTAACCATTGGGTGATGGGTGGTCAGTTTTCTTTCTCAATTTTGTCCCAAAATTCATTTAAGTTTATATGCCCTAGTTTTGTATCCCCAATTTCAAGCATAGTACTAGATAAAATGGATAAATACTCATAACCCTGGTACTTAAACTTCATGGTGAAGGAAATTCCCAAAATGTAAGCACAATTTGTGACAGAGAACGACCGAGTTCAATCGTGTGAACAATACAAAAGTGTGCAATTTTCTCCAACATGCTAGGGCACTATTGAATTGTTCTTTAGTAAATTGTAGCCTAACAGAGGAGTACTATACCTTTGAATTATGTTCCCAAGCTATGGAAAATCACCAATTGTGCTTCTTTGCAATTTTGCTTTCTTCGTCTTTCATGAAATTCTTCTCGGCATACCTGTTGAAATGAGCTTTTTGAGTAGCTTAATTCACCTATAAATGCCTGCAATTAATGTTAGGGAGTGATAGATAGCCATTAATGGCACCCTTAATGGTTGGCCCATGCAAGCTTTCCAATCTCTCATTTCGTTCTAACACATTTTTAAATTTCGAAAAAGAACGGCTATCAAAAGCCCTTTCGACGAATTGGTTGGTTTCAATAACCTTGTCAAAAGCCGGCAGGGGCTTTGAAACCTTTCCTTTAGAACGAAATCCTGTCAAAGCATTCTTTGAAAGTTCATTTTTCTCAAATGTGAAGGGTTTCGATAATTTCCATGGTTTCAATAACCCTTTCTAGCACCAACAAAGGTTTTGAAACCTATGTACGGCTCCGAAATATCTTCTCTGTAATATAATCTTTGTCATGCTGCTCTTCAGGAAAGAAAAAGAGTTGGAAATCACCTATTGTTGGAGAAAAGTGAGGTTTCGATAACCTCATCGAAGACCGACAAAGGTTTCGAAACCTATCAAAAGTTTTGAAACTGCCACAACTTGATTATAATCTGACTTCGTCTTTTTCATTGTCAGCATTTGATAAGGTTGTGAAAACTACTTTGGACTCTGACATAGTTTCGGGAACTTACAAATAGACCGATCACAAAGGTAGACTTAAGCTTAACTTTAAGACGTCAAGTAAAAACATGGTTGTGACAACCTAACCAAGACCCAACCTGGTTTTGAAAACCAAAGGGAGAAACAACACTTCTAAACGAGGCAAAATTTTGCGTGGGTGGACATGGTTTTAGGAGATGGCGAAAACCGTGGTAACACTATGCTACTTGAATTTGCAAGTGACAATGGTATTTGGGAGGAATTCAGTGTTGATACATAAAGATGGGAAATGTTGAAATGGGAAATGAAACACAACACAAGAATTGAACCTAGGTAAACCCTTGTGAGGAGTGAAAAACCCGGTTGGTAAAGGTAATTTCCCTCTAGCAAGGTGTATTGCTCAAAAGTAGACAAGTACAAAGTTTCTCAACCTCTATCAAACCTATCATTACTTCAACTTCTCTTTCTAAGAGATACAACATTCAGTTCTCCTCCATTTTGCGTTGGATTCCCAATTTGTTAAACACATTGCAATGATTTCATTGAACTAGTGAACATTGAAAATCAAAATGAAAATATACTTAATAGACATTGGAACGAGAACTAGATGTTTCTTAATTTGAATTTCATAATCATGATTCATAATTACAATCAACAATGTTCAAACTTCAAACTTCAAAAACTTCAACGAGTAAAGGTAAATGAAAACAAAATAAAAATCAGTCCATAGTGATACTAAGTCTTTGATTTTTTAGGGTAAGAAATAATAAATTTACCTTAAAACTTTTAAATTTTAATAGCTTTCACTTTTGTTTTTTAAATTTTTTTAAAAAAAGTCATTATTTTTATGCATTTTTGTGGGGGACGCCCAGGAGTTTCCTCGGAGTCTAGGAGATGTCTAGGAGTCTCGAAGACGCTTGGAAGTCTCCTTTTGGCAAGAAACGTCCCCTTGGAAGGAGAAACGTTCAAGGGACGGCGGAGAAATGGGGGGACGGCGAGGGGACGTTTCCCAAACATCCCCACATCTCAGAAACATCCCCATCTCGGATTCGTCAAGAATTTCGGGGGGGATGTGTCCCCGTGGAACACTGTTGTAAACATATTCAACTTTTGATGTCATATGAACATAGTTTATGGCCCTCCAGCATGCTTAATTTTCATTCCCCTTTAAGAATGAGCTTCACTCCTAGATCCAATACAAATCCTTAACCACCAATACTAATTGTTATATGCAACTGTACAACACCTAATCCCAGCATATGGATCACCCACTGTCCAAAAACAGGTGTAGACATGAATTCTCTAACCTCTCTATTTGTGTTACTGAATATATAAATTACCACCATTTCTGAAACAATAATTGTGTTTTTAGAGTTTTTTTTCTCTCTTGCTCTTGCCTACATGCAATGGAAAATTGAACAACCAAGTTGTTCGCAGTGATGGGTTTTATCTAGAAGAGATCAGGTTGTACCAAGTAGTGCACTCTTACTGTCTTAAAGGCCAAACTATCATGTAAAGGCAGAACTGTAACAACAAATGAAGAGGATGCTCTGTAATTTCTTTAGGAGAATAAGTTTCACTTATTTCCAAGAGAATCTATAGTTAGATAAGCCAAAAAAATTAGGAAGGGAACAAAAGGTTTTTATTGCTATAACTAGACACAAGAAAACTAGGACCAGGTCCAGTTTTACAATGTTGGTGGTAAATGATATCCTCAAGATTGATCCACTCATAATGATGCAATATACAAATAACATCCATTTATAATATGATGGCAATCATTCAGAAAGAAAGGCACCCTACTCAAGCATGATGGCCCGAGAAGACAACCATAAATAGGGAAACAAAGTTGTTTCTTAACAGTCCTCAATGTGAAAATGGTTCAAAATCTCATACCATTCAAGTCAGGTACTCAAGAAAATTTGTAAGATAAAGGGCACTTTCAAAGTGTTAGTAGGTTTGTAGCTATTTAAACTTTCCGTCATCCAAATGAATTTTTAAAACTTACCTATTTAGTAGAAGCAAATGCTACTTGTGGACATTACCTAATGATAATTAATAAGCCAAAACCACTAATAACAAAATTAGCATTCGGACCAATCCATAATATTAATGAATAAACAAAAAAATTAAATCCTACTTGTTTAAATTTAGCATAGCTGCAAGGCATGTTTATGCAGGTGAATTATATGGGGAGAAGTTTGCTAAACTACAGGCACACACCAATGCAGCTTGCCTTCAAAGTTAGAGGGGTGCACACAAGAAAGTGCCAATCACCACAGCCATGGACAACAGGCAAGCATATGTATGTTTCATTTTATATTTTGCATTAGGATTTATACGCTTGCAGCTTCCTCTTAGACATATGATGCAATGTGAATGTAAAAATATAACAAGGGTAACATAATATTTTACAAGTTTAACTTTTAGAAAGATTTTATATCAAAATGGGAAACACAGATGTATCTGTACATTTTATAAGTACAATAGTAGCAGTAAAACATATGTTTATCTGTACCGGGCACACTATAATAAAAGGAAAAAATGGAAAGAGGAATCTTGTAAATTGATCTAGTATAAGCTTTGCATTTAAGAGCATTTCAGCTTTTCAATGTACCAGACATTCAATATCAGATAAATACCATCAATATAGTACCTGAGATGCAATAGCTGCTGATAATCTCATCATATTAATTTCAGATGGTGATTTAATCCAGCGAGCCTCATGAGTATACCGGCAAAGATCATGAACTTTTGACTCACTCAATGCATTTTTGAATGCTGGTAAATCTACATAACTTGAACTAGCCATATTATAATTATAGTACAATCTGTGTGCCTTCCTAATCATGTCTGGAAGAAGCTGCATGTCCATAGAATGAAATATAAGATAAAGAATCATTAGCACTAAGAGGATACACAAAGGGCAATAAATGTGCATATTCAACTTCATCTTCAGTTGATACCTATCCCATTAAATTAAACAAGGATAGAACAAAATGCCAAAACAAGATAAATTAACCAAAAAAGAGTGTAACTGCCTATTCAAGTTACTTCGTCATTTCCACACACTACTCTAAGGCAATGCATCCATGGTCGATATACTTGCATTAAGATGTAATGGATCTCCATGGCTCAAACACTTCCAAAAACAGACTAATTAGAAATGCCTAGACAGCAAAAGCTCTTAAACTGAAAACATCATTGCCAAAAAATATATCATTAAGGGTACAAATGCCATAAAACACAATGAATTGGAGGAAAAAAACATTAATCAAGTTAAATCATGAATTTCCATATAGTATGGGGCACCTGGTCAGATCCATGAATTGGTGCAATTCATTTTATGTTTGCAGCTTAAAACATGCCCCAAAAAAATCAATGCAGAGGAGAGTTTTAAGTTGGTTACTGAATAAAGATACAATAATGTTGCAGCATGTTGAAACAACCACAGAATGTTCATCATGGCAATCCAAACCTCTTCATGTAAAACTGGAAAAATCATGAAGTTGTGCCTGTTCTTGATCTTATTTGATTGACACTATTTAAAGAATATTGCTATTAGCCAGAAATTTTGTGAAACATGGTTTGCTTAACTCAATTTAAAAAGCTTCACTATCAAGTTCCATTCTCTGTAAACCTTTATGCAGATCTAGAAAGAAGATACTGCAGCCCATAGAAGTTGTTAATTAAGTTTTCCAACAAACTGAACCTTTTATATCTGTTTCCAAAGGAAATGTGTACAGTAGTACTGCCAAAAATTTAAGAGCTGCCCAGTTTAGTAAAAATTAACAAACTTTGTAGAGGTAACCATTTAAAGGACCTTAATCTTTGCTAATGTGGCCAGATTAGGGAGGATTTGTTAAATATAACTAATATGTGTTACTATGGCTGAGATTCAAATATTGACAATGCGTTATCTTTATCCCCTTATGCATACTAAGTTAGTCATTTGATTTTCTCAAGGCTTGAGAAAATGTACAGCCACAAAAGATTGCATAGAAAATTGAGATGTTAATGGCCCAACAAATGGGTAAGTGCATACCCATGGAGAAGACGCAGGAGTTGGTAGTTAAGAACCTTGATTAGATTTCACCCAAAAAATATCAAAGACTTGCTTATAGGACTAGTAGTAGGTGAGACTCAAAAAAATGTGCATTAGTAGAATTAGAAAGAACTCTAGGCAGTAAAAATGGATCTTTTCCCCCTAAAGTTTACTTCATTTTCATCAAAGTCTCATAGTAAAAACAAGTATTTAAAATTTTCAGTACAACAATGACCAAAACAGTTTTGCATGCATTATGAAGTGTAAGGTGGCAACAAATTTTTTTGGTGGTAGACTAAGTCTAAATATGATAGTGTGTTTATAAAGCCCTTCAATTGAATGGTTGTGTGTTTTTTAAGGTACATGGTTGATCGGACATGACAAAAGGAATTGCGATATTATTAGACTCATTGACAACTCTTACATCTAGAAACCTAGTAGCAAACCAGCCCTTGATTGGGATCCATAAAATCTTGTAATGTCCCCAATTTTGGTGTCCTTATTTGGGCTAGTTTGGTTTTGACTCACTTACTATTTTTAGTAAGTACTATATTTAGTAATTGGACTTGGCAATAGTGCAGTGCAGGGTTTCCTGTTTAGGCAGTGTGTGGCAGTTGTCAAGTGAGCTTTATCGTTTTGTGCCAATTTGATATTTGGGAGTACTTACTATTTTAGCAGTTGCTATTTATAGCAAATCTGTTTTTGGTAACTGGTCCTAGCAGTAGTGCAGTGCAAAGTTTCCATTCCTAGCGGGGGTGAGTTTTTATCCATGGTCAGAATTATTAATGGTTAATATGTCACTAAAGTATTAATGTTGCTTTTTAATTAAAAAGAGAATATAGGCTTGGGTTATAAAAAGGACCCCTTGGCCTAGTTGCACAACGTTGTTTTAAAAGAGGGGCCAATGTACTTTTAGTGGATGTCTTTATAATAGTTTTATTTTATAATGTGAGGCTTAATTTATGCCTCAAGAGGTGGACGCCCCCTTTGGGTGAATTTCACATCTTTTAAAAATGAAATAAGCTAATGTTTATGTTTAATGGGAGAGCTTGCAAAAAGGGGCGTGGCTTTTTGGAGGGAAAAGTAGAATTTGAAAATGGTTTTGCCCTAATTTCTCCTCTCTTTATTTATTCTTTTGGAGCTCTCATTTGGGGGTATGGATATTTTGGCAACTTAAGGAAACTTTGTTGGAATGATTCCAGATTTCGATTGCAACTGATTGAGGACGAAAACCCTCATTTCTAGCACTGGTTTAGGTGGTGAAAGATCCACCCTAGCTGGATTGGAGTGGTTCTATCTCAAGGATCACCTAGGGCATCAAAGAGTTCAGATTTTCCGTGTTTTTTGGGTGGTGAAGATGAAGATTTTTGTAGTCTTTTGATGTGGGTTTGATGGTGTGAGTGTTGTTTGGTATTTGGCTCTTTTTGGTGGTGATTAGGAGGCAATTATGGGTGTTTTCTGAAGACTGATTTGCATTATCAGAAGTTCTGGAAACTCTGTTTTACCAGTGGCTGAAGGTTATTTCTTCTCATAACTCCGTTTGTACTGGGCACATCCTTCTAGGTATTGGTGCATTGGATTCCTCACACCTGGGCACCATCTTTCAAGCTATTGTTTGGTTTTAACAGTGGTGGTCTGATTTATAAGGGCAAATCACCCTATCTTGGCAATCGTGCCATTTGGGGGTTTCATGAATAAGGGTCTGCTGTTGTATAGACCTCTTATTCTGCCTTTTGCAGTGATTATGCAGCTGGTTGTGGTGTAGAAGATCAGTGGGACTTGGGCATTTCATGCATGAGACGAGTTGGGCAAGGTTATGTTGAGTTGCTGCCATTGTAAGCTCAATACCAGGTCTGAAAACTGCTCTTATCAGGTCTGATAAACATTTGTAATAGTCTGATTTTGAACTGTAACAAATGCTCTTTTCATATGTTGTTATTCATTAAAGGAAGCAATGTTTCTTCAAAATATTTCCTTCAATTTTGCAATATGCAATGTGTTGTTATACATCATGAAAACGATGGAAACAATCAACTAAACACTCAGCAAAAACAATACAATCAGCACAGAGTAAAACACAAACAGCAAACAGAGATTTCAAAAAAAATTAGGGGTGACCATTACAAATCTTCACTTGGGAGATAAGAAATCCTTTAAAAGATAGTTGACCCTGTTGTTACAAGAATAGTGTTGAGACTCAAACTCAGCAAAATCTCACCAAGATGTTTTTTGACTCAGACTTGTAATTGGGAGAAGAATTCAGCTAAAACTTCAGAAATTAAAAAACTATTTAATATAGTAAAGTATGTTTTTAATGGGTTTTTTGAAAGAATTTGAGTTGGTTTTCTGCCTTTTTCGCTGACTTAGCCTACACCCGTGATCTACTGAAACTCATGAATCTCAATTTTCAGACTTGGCCAAGTTTGCAATTGAAGGCTGCAAACTTGCCAAGCCTGACTCGGACTTGGATCTACAAGTCCCTGTCAAGTCTCAAAACTAGGTTACAAGAATGGACGGATTTGGAAAAGATAACACCATCAAAGTTTATAGGTGACTTATGTGGAGATCAGTTCCCCAAGTACTCACTATTTATTTTTATTGATATATTGCCTAAGATGCACACTTAACAAAAACAAATAAGCAAAACAGAAACACATGCAGAAGACTTGTATACTCTATTTCCAAATGAGTTTTTGTAATATCAACAAAGAACACAATAGCAAAGTTTTAGAGAAGAATGAACATATTGAAGACTACACACAACAAAAATTAGACAACCCCAACTTCATTAATTTAAGACAGCATACATCCAATAGCTAAGGTATAGGGAAATTATGACAATGTCAGAGCTCCTTTCCCTAACCTTATCATTCTGCATATAGGTTGGTCAACCAAGAGGTGCATCCATAGAAAAGCATTAGAGTGTGAACCATGATAACCATATTTAAGCACACTACTTGTGTTGAAACATGTAATGAAACAAATCATTGATAACTACATTTGCATACATGTAAAATTTCAAATAAGTAAAATTAATCTAACTATATTTACCCTCTCTTTAGACAAGTTGGTTTCTCATCAACACAAAACTGAGTACATGATTTATGAACTATGGCATAAGGGGGATGAAGAAGAAGTCCATTATTGCCAAGGGGCTGAAATAGATGGAGCAACTAATGCATAAGATAGTACAATTCCTCATGTTGTGTAATGACCCCTCTACCAAATCATTAAAATAGTACAGTAAAAGTAAAACCTCTAAAAGTGCATTAAAAAAAAATTGTAAGAGTTAAGAAACGTTCATTTATCTTTTCAACATATCATAAGTGAAATATATATCAAAGTAAAACCAAAGCATGTTATATAAACTAGGTAATTCAACTAACAATAGAGTTCATGTGAAATATTCCCCTTAACTTTTTTCCCCAAAATTAGACACAAACCAGCATCAAACCACTGATTAGCGTTAGCTCCAAATGCAAATCAGCATGGAAAGTAACTCTAACCAAGAATGTTCACCAAGATCCCAATGTGGGCGAGGTGACAGCATATGGTCAGAGGATCATTAGGTATAAACTGAACTGAAAGTACAATTCATCTACTGATGCAGGCATCCACAAGCAGTGGGAATACTCCACTTACTTAGTGGGTGAGATTATTACATTATTAAGGCGGCAAGCCAACCATTAAATCCTCTCTTCCACTTATTTCGTGGGGGGAAAACAGTCCACACAACCACTTATTTTGTGGGGGGAATTTACAAACAACCAAGATGTTTATTCTAAAACTCAACCACTCAATTGTGGGAGTGTAATCAAGTATAAATTGCAGCAATAAAATGAAATAGCCGTTAGTACTACTAACTAGTTTTACAATGAATAGAAATAGCTGCAAATAAGAGAGATAAGCTTCTAGAATGTTTTTTATCCACACTAGCGGTAAACCATCCAGGGGTTAAAGTGCTTGCATTAAAATTCACAACTAAATGCAGCAATTAAAATGACTGGATTAGGACTACTAATTCACAGCCTTACAATGAAATAAATCTGCAATTTACAAGTGTTACAATGATAAAATCAATGCAAATGTTTGAAGGATGATTTCTTCAACTCTAAATCTTCTCAATCACCAAATTACAAGCCAAAATCTGAACTGATATAAATCTGATATGACAAACAGCAAACTGAAAGTACTGAACCAGCAACCTATGAAACATCAAAATGCTCAAATCTACCTCAAATCAACTTCAAAGCTCACCAAAACTCAAAGCAGCATTCAAGAAGGATAGACGACCAGCAACCATGAGTTTGTAGGTGCCAAACAATCACCAAACAGCAAGTTCGAAACCCAATACAAGCTGATCATTAATGGTACGGCCTTCCTAGAAAAATCCACACTTCATAAATTCTGATTTTCTACAAATAGCATCGCCCTTAGCATAGAAATGGTTAGCTCAAATACCCATAATGAAATAAAATATACTCAAAGAGCTGTATACAAAAATCATCTTTAGCTGTATACAAAAATCATCTTTAGCTGTATGAAAATCAGCAACACAAAATACTGAAAACATCACCAAATTTCTTCACTTTGATGCTCAATATGCACTTTTGCATGAAGCGCATCCGCAATAGACCATCTAGGGAACCATAGTTTCAGGCCCGAAGAATGGAGTAAATTTGCTAAGCTTACCCTTAGCCGGATTCTGGATTTCAAACCAGCAGCTTAACTTTGCTTTCCAAAACATAACATAATCAGCTCTTCAAACAACAGCAATTTATAAGCTTCAGTTGGCAAATGAAGCAACAAGAACTCTTCAAATTCCAAGAAGTTGAATCACTTCAACTTCCAAAAAGGACGCCACCTTTTTGCATTTTACTTTTTGAAATAATAAAATATTACTCAACCTCCTTTAGGCATCCAACTTCACTTTGCAACAATAAAGCATTTAATAAATCATTAAATGCACAATTGACCCCCTTAATGGCCCCTCTTTTAAAACAACATGAAGTTATTACTCCTAGGCGTGGGGTATAACTGAGAAACATGAAATTTGACTAAGTATAAACTCAACTCATGAAGAAAACCAAACCCAAAGCCAAACTGAAACTGATGGATAACAAGATGACTTGAGTTGAACTGTTGATGATGCCACTGCCAAAATTAGACTTACTAAAAATAGCCACTGCCAAAAATAGTAAGTTTACCTCAAAACCAACAGAAAGCAGAACTGAGCTGGAAGCAAGACTTAATGAAAGTGGAAACCCTAAATTCGCACATCTGAGTAGCCTATGGATTTCTGGAAATAGACTTAAACCAAACAAAGAGTGTATGGCCAAAATGGGGACATTACAACATGAGTGCATAAGCAAATCTTATCAATACAACTGATATAAGTTTACTTAAATTTTCCATTGCTCTAACCACTCATTCATACAAGGTCAATCATTCACTAATCATATGAATTCATGAATAGTTTTCCCAAGTGAAGTTAACAAACCCTAATCTATGGTTTTAGAGATATCCCATTATTACTAGTGTTACTGAACTAACTCCTCTGGAACATCTTTCCATAGACCATCTACATACTGTGTATCCACGAGATCAAATTCAACATGTAGTTTTTCATTTATTAAGATTTCCTTCAATTTAGACTATTAGATTAATCCACTAGTTGATTACTATTTAGAATATTCATTCATTGCTTCTCAATTGGTTTGATCATTGTACTCTCCAATCACAAGTACAAGAAAACTCTAACATGTTATTTTTAGGTCAAACCTCATTTAATATTGAATCTTGCCCCAACAGAAAGACATTACTCAAACTTTTCATTCAGCCTATGTATTCAGAAATTTGATCTTACTAAGAGAAGTATATGCTGTTCTATGATAGACTAACGTTCAAAACTAGAAATCAAACATACAAACATTTAGAACTGCTAATATTAAACTCTAGAAAACTCAAAAAAGAATTAGCGTTGAAATTGGGAGCTCATGTAGACCCTAGCACCCAACACTAACCCCAATGATGCACACTCCAATGCCCACCTTGGGCCCTAGTGCAGACACTAGCACCCAATAGTGACTCAAATGCAAACACAAGCAACTAGCATTGGCACATGCACACACTAGCACTAGACTTGGGCACTAGAGCTCTGCAGACACTTTTTTGAGATTTGATTGCTCATATCTGTAACCCAAACTTCCAACAAACTTCTCAACACAAAAGTCAATTATGACAAAAGCAAAATATGTTTTCCAAGACATGTATAAAGAAAAATACATTGAACTTTTAGAAAGAATATATCAAAATTTTCAACTCAATGTTGGTAAAAATAAAAGAATGAGATAGAGAGAAAATGGTGTCTGTTTTCAACTAGAGAGCATCACATTCTATTAACGATCATATGCTAAATATAGATGCAGTTACAACAAATCAACAAATAACTAATTAACTCACAAGTGTTCGTAGACACTTTATTATAAACTAAACTAACTAACAAGTATACGTAGACACTATATTATAGTATTAGATTAATATTCTAATTCCCCCTTCAAGACTAAACTTGATACAACACCGTGCTTGTCCTAAAATTTGACAAAGTAACTAGGACCATGCAATTTAGTCATTAAATTATAGTATAACTCTTGACTAATACCCCCCCCTAGTGGTAACAAGATTGACCTTCAACCTTCATGATTTGGACAGCGAATGCGTCACACCCCTCAAGGGTCCCACACAACCTCTCACATTCAGTTTTCATCTCTATCCCATGCTCTAAAAATGAGCTTCCCATACAACATTGACAATATTTTTTTATCTCAAGTACTTCAAAATTACAACTATGCCCATATCATACTCACCATTTTTGTGTAACATGATCCTTCCAAGAAATTGATCTCATGCCGTTGCAAATCTACAACTAAATAACCTTAGCCACATCATTTCAACAGATTTTGATGTTTTATTTTTAATTTTTACTTCTGAAAGCTATATTTTTCCTATGTCCTAGTCATGTGCCTGACTATATCTACCTATCCTGCATGCCCTAGTTGCATAGAGAAATAATGATAATTTCCGCAAAAAAATAAGAAAATTTGTGCCTCTTTTGCAAGTCTTGCATCTAGGACTTTCACTATAAATTTATTATTTTACTATCTTTTCTTGATGCTACACTAAAGGATTTAGTGTCTAGGAAAAAAAGGATGATTTTGGACTACCCTCTAAAATATGGCCTCCTTAGCTCATGATTTTTGTTATTTTTCTGCACATGATATGCTCACAATTTTTTCCTTTTTGTACCCATGATTCCTATCATCTAGCATCCGCACCTTTTCTTAATGAAATTACCTGCAATATTTTGAGATATATTAGTTGCAAATGCAAAACCCCTCATCGTTTTTCAAATGCAAATCCCACAGCATTTTTTAGATACTCATGACCCTCTACAAGTCTACATCATTTTTTAGATATCCATGCCCTAGATGCAACTCACGATGTTTCATGTGACCTCCGATGCAATTTAGCTTCTCTCTTCCTGACCTTTAAAATCCGTGCAATGGATTTGACTCTGCTACCAACATTGGTAAAAACCAAATAATGATATTGAGAAAAAATGGTACATGTTGTCAAGTGGAGAGCATCACATTATATTAACGATCATATACTAAAAAATAGAAGGCAGTTACATTCTAAATATAGACATAGTTATAACAAATCTAAGTAGTTGAATCGGGTATAGGTACGTGCATATGATATGTTGGTACGAGAAAAAAAATTGTGGGGGGAGCTAGGTACATTTTGGATACATCCGTACAAAATAAAATAATATATATATGCAGCCTAAGAACATAATTAAGTTTAAAATGCCATATACCATGCATATGCTAAACAAAACCATTACAAATTTCAAAATTTGAAATACAATATACTAATTTAAATTCAGTTTTCAATATCAAAAGGATCAAACTTGAATGTCATGATAGATAATCATTGTTCAATATTTAAATAATACAATTAGTAATTAGTTCACTAATCAGCATCATATGGGCCATCATCAAGACCAAAATCATCATCAACATTAACATCAGATGATGCAAGTAGATTAGGAGAATCACATGGAACCCCACTGCCACTTAGATTAAAAGTATGTTGGTTACTTGACTCCTCGAAAATTGAAGATTGTGCAAAAAAAGAAAGATCCAAGTCAGTTCGCTCTGATTCTATATCCCACAACTTTGTTACCCCTTCCTTGTACTCATCATCTTTGTGAGTAAGAAGGCACAAGTTGGAATGCACATAAAACTAGCTCCTTTGTTTTGCTTGATGTCGATCAATTAGGTTTCATGTACTCCAATTTCGGTCAGCTTAAGAACTAGCAACCTATTGAAGCAAAGGGAGCTCTCGCAACTCCTCAACGCCCTCACCTAGATGCAAATCCCTTCTTATTTGCATCACATATGTCATTCAATGTGTTCGCAAGAGAAAAAGAAATCATTGTTTGGCACGTTCGCAAGAGAAAAAGAAATTGTTGTTCAGCATGTTCACGTTTGGGCAAATGTCCAGTTTTAGCAGTTGAATCACCTTTTTCGCATTTCAAGTAATCAAAAAAAGGACACCTAGAATCAGTCTGGAATCGCCATGTCACAGCCAGATTCGTACGAGTATGGGAGGTTTGTCACAAAATCATTTCGACAGTGAAAAAACAAAACCTTGGATGATTTCGCAGGCAAGTTGATTTTGTATATGATTTTGGGAAGTTTCATACTCGGAATCGATGGATAAATGTGTTGATTTCACAACATAGTAACAAATTAACAATTAACTAACAATTGTGCGTACACACTTTATTATAAACTAAACTAACTGACAAGTGTATGCAAACACTTTATTATAATATTGAACACATTCTAATACTCAGTCACATGAAAATTCTTTCATAATCAATTAGACACTTTTCCAATCCCTTAACCTTCAATTTTAGCAAAACTTGATTCTAGTGTAAGTTTTCCCAAAGCTCTTGTTTCATAACATTCATCAAATCAAACACAACACATTCAAATCTTAATTCAATCATTCATAAGTATAGTGCAATGATTTAGAAACATGCTCTAGCCTTGTTTTGGTCAAATTCATTCTCTTAGGGTTTCAAATTAGATCATAGGGTTTAAACAAAATCTATTTTCCATCCAATCCAAACTGGGGTTTGAACATAGTTGCCTAAATGTCCCAAAAACGTAGGTACTACATGGGGACGACCTATCATCCCTGATACAACTAGAGACATCAAAAACGTCACCCAACCATCTAGACCACAACGGGTCATCCCCATGCAATAACTTGGATTTAGAATTTAAAAAGGCCCTGAATAAATTTAAAATTATTTTATTGTTTTCTTTTGTGGGCCTCCAACCAGACTCAGCCCTAAATGACTAAAACAAGCCACCCTTTTCCATTCCAAATCATTTTTACATGCCAAAAACTTTGCAGCAGAGTTGATGGAAAAAAATCCAATTACTTGCAATAGAGTTGAAGGGAAAAAGTCCACTTACTTGCCTGTAATATCCCCTTCTCAATCCTGATCTTCTTAGTGACCGTTGGCCTTTTTCTGGAAACCTGAAGGCTAGTCGGAAGGTAAAATTAGGGTTTCCTATTTTTGAGGTTGTCTTTGTTCGGAGTTGGTGGATCTGATGGCGGATTCTTTCTGGGTTTTCAGAGAGCTTCGCAGTGGTAGGTTCCTTTTGGCATTCAGAGCATTTTCAGGAATTTACTATTTTTAGTAAATTCTATTTTTGGCAGCTTTCCAGTTGGGTTCAGCTTGGTTGACTTCCTGCTTCAGTTTGGTCAGTTGAATTGCTCAGTATTGGCTTCAGGGCACACTCGGAGGGATAAGTTAAGTCATTTAATTAAAGGTCACGTTTTAAATATTATATTTTTACGTTGACCCCTTCGCCTAGACTATTGACTTAATGTTGTTTTTAAAAAGTGGTCTTTGAGGGTGGCGCCCTCATTAAAAGATTATTTTAATTATTGCCAAAGTCAAAGCAAGTATGAAGGGCGCATTTATCAAAGTGGTATTTATTTTAAATATCAAATGTTAAGCCTTGAAGGAAAAGTACGCCCTCTTGAAGAAAGGGTTAGGGTTTTGACATTGAAGCAGATTTTAGGGTTTCGTGAAGTCAACCGAAACTTATAAAAAGAAGACTTGAGCATCATTTCATCATCTTTGGTCGACTATACTGTTATGCTACCGGATTGGCTCTGGAACTGCTTCGAGGAATGAAGGCCTCCTAGCTTGGGCATCGCTTCGTGTTTGCAAGACAACATCTAGTGGTGATTTAAGATTGATTTGTGAGTTCATTTGATTTAGTGCATTGTAAACATCATTATAATTCTTTAGTTTCTGATTTCTGCATATTAGAGGTTTTCCAAAGTTGCATTTTAGATACAGCAGATCCATGTTTTTACTCATATCTCAAAAAAGACAAAAAATATAGTTCTGGGTAGCATCTCATTTCATTAGTTTGTCAAGGGCGAATCTTCATCTAGAATTTCAGAATTTATAGCAAAGTGTGGGATTTTTAAAGTAAAGTCGAATTTCTGCTGGGGCCGTACCTTTTGGGTGCTGTCTTGGGATTCGTGCAAATGGAAATTGTTGCATTTTTTATCAGTTTTAGGGTTCAGTATTGGTCGCCTAGGTTCTCCAAGTGCATTGCAATTTATGGTATATAAATCGGATGTTTATCAAGAGAGTTATGAACAATTCTTCCATTTTGTAAGCTGCTGGTCATATGATATAAGTGCAGATCTGATTATGACAGTTCTAGCAATCTGCATTTTCTGATTTGGATCTGGCATTGTGGTTTACTTAGAGTTTGTAGCAGATATATTGTTGAATACTCCATCTGGAAAGAATCTGATATATTGACATTGCAGGCAATAATTATATATTGTAAACTGGCCGTAGTACTGACCAGTATTTCTTTTATTGCTTGGTCACTGTTGTAATACTCGTTCTTGCTTTCAGTACTAGTTTGAATAGTTACAACTCCGCCCTATGGTAGCTACTTCCCATTCTGGGTGAGCAAGCACATTCTGGGTGTTGAGTAGTTTCAGCTTTCAGCATTTCATTTCAAGCTTTGCTTTCTGTAATCACTCCGTCATATGGTCGCCCCTCACTCCGCATTGGATTGGGTAGCACATACTTGACGTTGAGTTCCCTTTCAAGCATTTAGAATAGAAGACCCTCTGACCAATGCTCACCATCATCGGCGCCATACTGGTTAGAGTTATTTCCGTACGTTTGGGTTTATCTTCTAACCTTAACGGGTACTTGATTGTAATGTTGTATTCTGATAATTAAAAAACGAAAAAATTTGGCTCGAAATATTTCAGTGGTATCAGAGCCACGCATCCTGCCATCCTGTGAAATCAGCTGCCTATGAGTGACAGAGAACAGAGGTATTTGGCAAGAGTATACAAGAGGGATACCGTTCAGACACAGTGGTATCAAGCTCCAGAAGGGCAAACAGCTTCAGTGATTTTGAGGGCTAATTGGGAGCCTTTACCAGAAACGGAAATGGGGGATAATGAAAGAAATGAAAGGATTCTTGGTAGCGGTGAAAGAAGTTCTGGCAACAGAGGTGACAGTGGGAAAGGTATAGACAACTCAACCAATCTAGGTCAAGGACTTGATAAGAAGATGGATGCCTTGTTGGATATGTTTTCTCTCATGTTGGGGAAATTGGGTCCCAATATTCCACAACACAATACAGGTCATGCCGGTGAGCACAGTGCTTCCAACCAGCACAATGGTCATGTTGCCCAACCTTTAGTGAGTAGCACTTACATTTCTGCTAGACCATTCAAACCCACGTTTGTGGCACCAGCTAACCCACATCCTGATCCCGAAGAAAATGCTTCATCTTTGGAGAGGTTGAG
The DNA here is from genome assembly GCA_007258455.2 of Sequoia sempervirens. NCBI lineage: Eukaryota > Viridiplantae > Streptophyta > Pinopsida > Cupressales > Cupressaceae > Sequoia > Sequoia sempervirens. Next base: position 53,439 of record VDFB02132278.1, read on the forward strand.
GATAGGCCGTACGGAGTATGACACCCTTCCTAATGAGGTCAAACTTGACATGTCCTTCAATGATTACATGGAGTATAGAAGGAAGGATAGAGGCCAAGGGAGAAATTATGACCAACGAAGAACTCAAGCACAAGGAGACTTGTATCAAGCTATCAACAAGGTTACGCTTACCCACTTCGATGGAAGTGATAATAATTCTGCTCGAGCTTGGATACAGAAGCTAGACAACTATTTGGCTCTTAGGCCAATGGCTGAAGAGGAAGCGATTAAATTCGCTACGCTACACCTAGATGGGGTGGCGCATGAGTGGTGGTACCATGGCCTAGTCACCTTAGGTCATGGGTCTATCACTAGCTACGATGAGTTCACCAATAGACTCATTGAGAGGTTCGAGAAGAAGGACCCAGAAGTGCATTTTAGGGAGTTGGCACAGTTGAGGCAGTATGGCACTGTTGATGCCTACATAGCTGAGTTTCAAAGACTTTCAGTTATGGTCACTGGAATCACGGAGAGAAGATTAGTGATCCTATTCAGCGAAGGATTGATGGAGCCACTCAAGGGTTGGATCAAAGCTTTTGATCCACCGTCCTTACAAGAAGCAATGAAGAAAGCTAGAAACATGGAGTGGGCTGCTCCCAAAGCAAAGTTCCATTCCAAACCAGCATTTCACAAGGGGGATAGAGGGAAAAAGTTTCATCAAAAGCCTCACCATAAGGAGTTTAAACCGCAGAAACCTCATGGCACAAGATTGGATCCAGAGACTATCAATGAACTCCGAAGAAAGGGGTTATGTTTCCGTTGTTGGGAAAAATGGTCCCAAGATCATGTGTGCCCAAAGGGTGCTAAAATCCATCAAATTGAGTTCTATACAGCTGAAGAAAGCAATTCTGATTTTTCTGATCAGCAAGCTGATTTTGAGGACAGCGATGAAGAAAAAACTCCAGAAGAGTCTGAAAGTGAAAAAGAAAGTGGTGGTACATTGGCTCAACTTTCGAGCTTCCAAAAGAATGAGTCTTTCAAAGTTCGTGGGATGATCAAAGGGCAGCGTATTGTTGCTTTAATTGACACTGGAGCAACACATAACTTCATAGACGAAGTTGTGGTGGCAAAGAAAGGGTTGCAAACAGAAGACTTTGAAGGTTTCAGAGTTATGGTTGCTGATGGGTTTCACATCTCATGCACCAAGAGGATTCCCAACATGTCAATGCAATTGGGCAATTACGAAGTCAAGGATGACTTCTATGTGGTTAATATTGGAGATACGGATGCTGTCCTTGGCATTCAATGGCTGCGATCTCTTGGAGAGATCTCTTTAAATCTGCAAACCATGGAACTCAAATTTCAATCCGATGGAAAGAAGGTGGTGTTGAGAGGAATGTCAAATGGTGGCCCTCGGATTGTGTCATTCAAGAGGATGGCAAGGTTGATACGTCATGACCAAGTGGAGTGGGCTGCGGAGTGCATGATTCTTCCAGCTAGTCCAGCTGAAACGAAAATAGAGCATCCTCCAGATATTCAGTCTTTACTCACCAAGAAGAGTAAAGTGTTTGCGGATTTACCTCCTGGACCCCCTCCTGATCGAGGTTCAGAACACATCATAGAGCTCAAGGAAGGGGCTAAACCGGTGATCACAACTCCATATCGGTATCCGAAGAGGCAAAAGGATGAGATCGAGAAGAATATTCGAGAACTTTTGGAGATGGGTTTCATACGCCCAAGCAAGAGCCCCTTTGCATCTGCAGTGGTTCTTGTGAAAAAGAAGGATGGTACCATGCGCATGTGCGTGGACTATCGTGCTTTGAACCAAAGCACCATCAAGAACAGATACCCCATTCCCAGAATAGATGAGCTCATTGATGAGCTACATGGGGCTAAGTTCTTTTCGAAGATTGATCTGAGGTCGGGTTACCATCAGATACGAATGAGGGGATCAGATGTGGAAAAGACAGCTTTCAGATGCCACTATGGCCATTTTGAATTCTTAGTCATGCCATTTGGGTTGACTAACGCTCCGGCTACCTTTCAGTCTTGCATGAACCGTGTCTTCCAGAATCAGTTACGAAGGTTTGTGCTGATATTTTTTGATGACATTCTGATCTACAGCAAGACTTGGGAAGATCACCTCAAGCACTTGGAGGAAGTGCTTAGTATCATGGAATCTGAGAGCTTGTTCGCAAAAGCTTCCAAATGTGAATTTGGAATGGAGGAGTTGATGTACCTTGGCCACATAATCAGTCTGAGGGAGTGAAGGTGGATCCGGAAAAGATCAAAGCAGAGTTGATTGGCCACCTCCTGAGAGCTTGACTCAGTTGAAAGGTTTTCTGGGTCTTTGTGGTTTTTATCGGAGATTCGTAAAGGGGTATTCACAGAATGCTGCTCCTCTTACTGATCTCACCAAAAAGGGAGCCTTTGCTTGGTCAGAAAAGGCTCAAATTGTTTTTGATAAGTTCAAGAAGATCATGAGCTCGTGTCCAGTTTTGGCTATTCCGGACTTCTCCAAGCCATTCAAGCTGCAATGTGATGCATCGGGTGAAGGAGTGGGGGCTGTCCTGATGCAAGACAAACACCCTATCGTGTTTGAGAGCAGAAAATTACGGGGTGTTGAAAGGACATACTCAATCTATGACAAAGAAATGCTTGCCATTATGCATGCATTAGCCAAGTTCAGGCAGTACTTGGTGGGGAACAAGTTCGTGGTTAAGACGGACCACAATAGCCTCAAGCATTTCATGCACCAGAAAGACCTAAATGAGAGGCAACAGAAATGGGTGAGTAAGCTTCAAGCTTACGACTTTGACATTGAATATGTCAAAGGGAAAAATAATGTCGTGGCCGATGCTCTCTCCAGAAGGCCTCATCTTAGCTCATTGTGTGAGCTTACTGCAGATTGGAGAGACATGTTGCTTGCTGATTATGCCAAAAATCAGTTTGCAACCAGCATTCTGGAAGGTACTTTCCATGATGAAAGGTACCAAGTGGTTGAGGGATTGATCCATTATAAGGGAAGAATCTTTCTGGTGGCTGATTCTAAGCTTAAGAAGAAGATTCTTTTGACTTTTCATGACATTCCAGTTGCTGGTCACCAAGGTTTTTTCAAGACCTATAGGCAGATCCGAGAAAGGTTTTCTTGGAAAGGATTGAAAGGAGAAGTTCAACGCTACATTCAGGAGTGTCCTGTTTGTCAAGCGAATAAAAATGAGCATACATTACCAGCCGGTTTGCTGCAACCACTTCCTATTCCCAATCAAAAATGGGAAAGTATCTCGATGGACTTCATCACAGGGTTGCCCAAGGCCCAAGGGAAGGATTGTATTTATGTAGTGGTGGATAGGCTAACCAAATTTGCTCATTTCTTCGCCATTACCAGCACTTTTTCTGCAGCCCAAGTTGCAGATCTGTTTTTTCGAGAAGTGTTTAGGCTACATGGGTTGCCAAAGAACATTGTGAGTGATAGGGACAGCAAGTTCCTAAGTACGTTTTGGCAAGAAGTCTTCAGAATGAGTGGTACTGTGCTCACCCCAAGCACTAGTTACCATCCCCAAACAGATGGACAAACAGAAGTGGTGAACAAGTGGTTGGAAGCCTACTTGAGAAATTATGTGTCAGAACAGCAGAAAGCTTGGGTCAAGTGGCTGCATATAGGCGAGTACTGCTACAACTCTACTTTTCATATGTCAATTAAGATGTCTCCTTTTTTGGCACTTTATGGGTATGAAGCACCTAGTTTTGCAGATTTGGTGTTTGGTGACAGCAAAGCACCCCTACCCAAGGATTTGTTGCAGCATAGCCAAGACATAATGAAATCCTTGAAGGATAATTTGCATATTGCACAAAATCAGCAGAAGTTGTATGCTGATCAGAGGCGTGTTGAGCGTTCTTTCGAGGTTGGGGATATGGTCTATCTTCGTTTACAACCTTACAGACAGTCTACTCTCAAGAAGAGTGGAGCGGAGAAGCTCAAACCTCGCTTCTATGGGCCATTTAGGGTCATAAGAAAAGTTGGGGCAGTAGCTTATGAATTAGAGCTACCTTCTGATAGCAGAGTGCATAACGTCTTCCACGTGTCTCGCCTCAAGAAGGCACTTGGTCATAATGTGGTTGCTTCATCACAGTTGCCACCGTTGGATGAAGAGGGACAGTTGGTTCTAATTCTAGAGGAGATACTTGATGTCAGAGAACGTTCTTTGAGGAAAAGAACCATCAGAGAATACCTGGTAAAGTGGAAGAACTTGCCTATGGAGGATGCAACTTGGGAAAGTGATGAGATATTGCAGCATCCTAGTTTGCGATTGCTTGAGGACAAGCAATCTTGGGGAGGGCGGACTGTAATATCCCCTTCTCAATCCTGATCTTCTTAGTGACCGTTGGCCTTTTTCTGGAAACCCGAAGGCTAGTCGGAAGGTAAAATTAGGGTTTCCTATTTTTGAGGTTGTCTTTGTTCGGAGTTGGTGGATCTAATGGCGGATTCTTTCTGGGTTTTCAGAGAGCTTCGCAGTGGTAGGTTCCTTTCGGCATTCAGAGCATTTTCTGGAATTTACTATTTTTAGTAAATTCTATTTTTGGCAGCTTTCCAGTTGGGTTCAGCTTGGTTGACTTCCTGCTTCAGTTTGGTCAGTTGAATTGCTCAGTATTGGCTTCAGGGCACACTCGGAGGGATAAGTTAAGTCATTTAATTAAAGGTCACGTTTTAAATATTATATTTTTACGTTGACCCCTTGGCCTAGACTATTGACTTAATGTTGTTTTTAAAAAGTGGTCTTTGAGGGTGGCGCCCTCATTAAAAGATTATTTTAATTATTGCCAAAGTCAAAGCAAGTATGAAGGGCGCATTTATCAAAGTGGTATTTATTTTAAATATCAAATGTTAAGCCTTGAAGGAAAAGTACGCCCTCTTGAAGAAAGGGTTAGGGTTTTGACATTGAAGCAGATTTTAGGGTTTCGTGAAGTCAACCGAAACTTATAAAAAGAAGACTTGAGCATCATTTCATCATCTTTGGTCGACTATACTGTTATGCTGCCGGATTGGCTCTGGAACTGCTTCGAGGAATGAAGGCCTCCTAGCTTGGGCATAGCTTCGTGTTTGCAAGACAACATCTAGTGGTGATTTAAGATTGATTTGTGAGTTCATTTGATTTAGTGCATTGTAAACATCATTGTAATTCTTTAGTTTCTGATTTCTGCATATTAGAGGTTTTCCAAAGTTGCATTTTAGATACAGCAGATCCATGTTTTTACTCATATCTCAAAAAAGACAAAAAATATAGTTCTGGGTAGCATCTCATTTCATTAGTTTGTCAAGGGCGAATCTTCATCTAGAATTTCAGAATTTATAGCAAAGTGTGGGATTTTTAAAGTAAAGTCGAATTTCTGCTGGGGCCGTACCTTTTGGGTGCTGTCTTGGGATTCGTGCAAATTGAAATTGTTGCATTTTTTATCAGTTTTAAGGTTCAGTATTGGTCGCCTAGGTTCTCCAAGTGCATTGCAATTTATGGTATATAAATCGGATGTTTATCAAGAGAGTTATGAACAATTCTTCCATTTTGTAAGCTGCTGGTCATATGATATAAGTGCAGATCTGATTATGACAGTTCTAGCAATCTGCATTTTCTGATTTGGATCTGGCATTGTGGTTTACTTAGAGTTTGTAGCAGATATATTGTTGAATACTCCATCTGGAAAGAATCTGATATATTGACATTGCAGGCAATAATTATATATTGTAAACTGGCAGTAGTACTGACCAGTATTTCTTTAATATTGCTTGTCACTGTTGTAATACTCGTTCTTGCTTTCAGTACTAGTTTGAATAGTTACAACTCCGCCCTATGGTAGCTACTTCCCATTCTGGGTGAGCAAGCACATTCTGGGTGTTGAGTAGTTTCAGCTTTCAGCATTTCATTTCAAGCTTTGCTTTCTGTAATCACTCCGTCATATGGTCGCCCCTCACTCCGCATTGGATTGGGTAGCACATACTTGACGTTGAGTTCCCTTTCAAGCATTTAGAATAGAAGACCCTCTGACCAATGCTCGCCATCATCGGCGCCATACTGGTTAGAGTTATTTCCGTACGTTTGGGTTTATCTTCTAACCTTAACGGGTACTTGATTGTAATGTTGTATTTTGATAATTAAAAAACGAAAAAATTTGGCTCGGAATATTTCATTGCCCTAAGTGAATGCCATTTAGAGGTGCATGGTGTCATATGATACAAATTTCATCCATGGAAAACATGGGGCCAAAATATTTTTTCTTTTTTTTCTTTTTAAAGCCAAAGTAGAGGTTTGAGGGCAGCAGCCCCCATGGGATTGAGAAGCGACACTCCTCGTGGGGGTCTAGGGGTGAAGCCTCCAACGGGGTCAAAAAGAAAAGTCAATATGTCAATCAGCTCAAATACTAAAAAGAATGATACAAAAAATGATGAAAATGATTTTTTTGGGGGGTGACATGTTTTAATCTATTGCTGGCCAAGTTTTTGACTTAAACTTGTGATCTTTCGCCAAGTTTTTCAGCGAGTTTCCAACAATTACTCACCAAAAACTTAGTGGCAAGTTTGTATACAGATTATTCACAAGCCTATTTGACCCACAAGTTCTTGTTAGGCGACATGTTGAACTATGGTTCTAACCAAGACCATCACTCTCTAAGTGCTCTTTTGCAAAACATCAAAATACAATTCCAAAAGGACCATCAAAATTATATAGAAATTGGCATCTCCTATCTTTCAATTTTATCCTAGCTTGACTCACTCTATCAAATATCCGATTAGCAAAAGGATTTTCCTTTTTTTAATACTTCTACCATTTTTTACCTTGCCATCCACTACACCCCCCTTCCCATCACATCAAAATTTTGACTTCTAATTTAACCACTCCCCACCCACTACCTAATCATAACATCTACACCTATGTTTTCAGCTTTTACTTTTCACCCACACAATCCCACCCCCATTTACCTTCTTCCCACACTACTCTCTTTTCATCCCAACTTCACCAGATCTCGAAAATAGCCCTTTCATGAACCCTTAACTTTTCTTATTGTTTTATTTCAACAAAAGCATTCCCGTGAGAAAGAACCCCTCCACATTCACAAGTCCATGTCATACAAATTGACAGCTATCCCACAAAAAACTACATGGAATGTCTTAAGACAATAACATGCAATAAAATTCAGCACCTATTAGCTCTAACATCTTTCTTATTGAGGCCTACCGATGCTATAATATTTCTTCAAAACAATATGAATCCAGCTACACAATTAATTCTCTTTAATACCTTCAATCTTGCACTGACAGCAGATTTTGGCTGCTGCCTTGCTGAGAGGTATGGAGGAGGACCAAGATAATCACCAAAGAAAAATCTACAACTTTGGAAAGTGGCAACCATTTTGGTTCTAATGTCGATGTGCTTGCTTATGAACTATGTTACCGGATTCGCTAGTATAGGCCCCGGGTTCGGGTCCGGTTCGAATCGGGTCCGGAATTCGGGTCCGGTTCCATACAATTCGCCCTGGGTCCGGAATTTGGACTGTGGGTTCGGCCAGGGTCCGGATCCATTACTGTGGGTCCGGACAGGGTTCAAAAATTTCGAACCCGAAAGAATTTGCAACGAATTTTGTAGATTTTTCTTCGGTTCACTGGTTTTAATCTGTGCTTGGTTCTGAACGAGGTGTCTGCAGGGGTGTTCAAAGATTGCTCTAATGGTTTCAGACAAGGGCACGACATCCATTCAGTTCTCCACGCGACTGATATACAAAGCAGAGCACACTGCTCTAGAACCTGAATCGATGCAGTGGAAACACACCAAATTCTGCTAAGGCTGCTCTAGAACTCGAGTCGATGCAGATGACCCTACCCATACCCCGCGGAGAAGCTGTGGCATCGCTCCACCATTGTGATGCGTCGGGTCTCCTGCCTTTCGCCCACACTAAATAAAATAAATTTTCAATAAATAGAATAACTTCAAAATAATGAAATAATTAAAATTTTGTGGACTACTTAATATTATTAATGTTAAAATTAATTTAAATATAATTATAATGTATATATAAAATTAATTTAAATATAATTATAATGTATATATATTATATTGACATAGTTATAATGAAGAACCTAATTATAATGTTGACAAAATTATTATAATAATGATATATAAATATAATTTATTATTAATATTAAAATTTAATATTTATATTAAAATATTGATTGCAAATATTAGTATCGATATAAGTATATTGTCTTCATACTAGCATATATATTTTAAATAAATTTATATAAAATACAATATAGAAATATACTTATGCAATAGAGTAGGATATCTCATATTAATGTATCTTCATACTTCTTATTAGTTATTACTTATATAATTTTTACTATGTTATTTGACTATTAATATGGTGGTGTATTCTGAACTTAAATACTGCTGCAAATATGTATATATTTCTGATTTTTATATGTTTTTGTATTACCGAACCCAAAACGAACCCAAACCCAAAAAAAAATTTTCCCGAACCGGCGAACCGGGTTCACGAACCCGAACCCGAACCCAAAACCGAACCGGTAACTTAGCTTATGAATTCATCCACCCCAACCATGGCACCAATTGTTCAAATACTCTTTTAATTGGAGTCATTGGAACTTTGGGGACTCCAAAAGGGCCTGGGAAAATAAAATTCCATAAACTTCTGATGATGTTACTGGAGAAAAATTCTAGAAAAAATATGTGAAGGATGTCAATAGTTTAAAACGACTTAATCTGATACCATTAGTGGCAGGTAGTATCATGCCCTTAAGAGGTGCCAAAAAAGGTTGTTTGAGAAGGATTGCTCAGTTACTGCCAGTGTAAATGCCTTTTTATGCCACAAAAACCTTGGCTGGCCTATCAAAGACAAAAGGTGAAAAAGATTCAAAATTCTGCTTCAACACAAAATGGCCACCATTCCTTCCTCACAAGACAAAGCTTGGCCCACATATCAATGATGAAGAACAACTTCAACATGTTCGAGTGAAAGAGGTCCCAACTCAACAACGGGCTTTGCATCAACTGAGATGCTAATCTAGTAATACTTAGTCCTCTACATTTCATTTAGCAAGAGTTACTATAATGTCCCTAATAGGGATTATACTAATTTTAACCTAAGTTACCAATTTCCCAAGCAAAAAATGGATTTAGAGAGTACCTTGGCTTGATTTAATCCCTGCAAACAAGTTAGAGAAAAATTACAATAATAACTTAACAGGTAGAGTATCATGATCAAACATTAGTAAATACATAGTAAATTCGTTAATCTGGTTATTACCTTATCCTAGAGATGCTCAACCATGGGTGAACATGGAAGAGAGTGACTAGATGCAATGTCCCCAATTTAACCCTATGCTCTTCATTTGGATTTAGCCTATTTCCGGAAATCCGTAGGCTACACAGATGTGCAAATGTAGGGTTTCCACTTTCAGTAAGTCTTGCTTCCAGCTCAGTTCAGCTTTATGTTGGTTTAGAGGTGAACTTACTATTTTTGGCATTGGCTATTTTTAGTAAGTCTGATTTTTGCAATGGCATCATCAGCAGTTCAGTTCAGGTCATCATGTTATTTTTGGGAATCCATCAGTTTCAGTATTGACGTTGGTTTTGGTTATCTCCTTGGACTAAGTTTTATACTTAGTCAATTTCATCTTTTTAAGTTGTACCCCACGCCTAGGCTTGATGACTTCAAGTTGTTTTAAAGAGGGGAAATTAAGGGGTTGAGCATTTAATGATTTAATAAATGCTTTATTGTTGCATTTTGAAATGGACGATAAAAAGCGAAGATGAATAATATTTTATTATTTCAAAATAAAGTGAATGGTTGAAGTGGCGTCCCTTTTCGAAGTTGAAGTGATTTGACTTCTTGGAATTCAAAGTGTTTCATTTGCCATTTGAAGCTTATTTATTGAGGCCTTGCTCATTCATTCTCATCTTTGGAAAATATTGTAAAGTTATGCTGCTGAATTGATTTCAGAACCCGGCTAAGGGGGAGCTTAGTATTTTCACCATTCTTCGGGCCTAAAACTATGGTTCCCTAGATGGTCATTTGGGAGTGTGCTTCATTCAAAAGTGCATATTGAACTTCATTGTTGAAGTTTTTGGTGAGATTTTCCAGTTTTGTGTTTGCTGGTTATAACTTGGCTGAAGGAGATTTTCAAATACAGCTCTTTGAGTGATTTTATTTACATTATGGGTATTGATGCAATTGATTTCTATGATATGGGCGACCCTTCTTGCAAAAGATAGGATTTTATTATGAAGTTTGGAATTTTTTAGGAAGGTCGTACCATTCCTAGGGCCTTATCATTCTTCAGCACTTTGTATTGGGATTCGAGCTTGTTTCATAATGGCTGTTTTGTAGTGTCAAACTCATGTTTGTTGGTCGCCTAGCCTTTGGGAGTGTTGTTCCTAATTTTGGTGAGTTTTGGAGTTGTATAGAGGGAGAACTATGCATTTTGATGATAGATTAGTTGTTGGTTCTAAGATTTTCAGTTGCTGGTTTTTATATCAGATCTATATCAGTTCTGATTTTGGTTTGTATTTTCAATACTTGAGAGATTATACGTGTGGGAGATCATCTTCTTTCATTGTGCTTTGATAATATTGTAAAACACTTGTAATTAGCAGTTATTTGGCATTGTAAGATTGTAAACAGTAGTACTGTTCCAGTCATTTATTTGTTGCATTTACTTGTGTTGAATTTTCACATATTGTAACCCCTTGATGGTTTACCGCCAGTGTGGAAAAAGAACTTGTTAATCTCTCTTTTGTACCCACTGAAAAGTGGTGAATTCCCACTCACGAGTGGATGCCCGCTGCAGCGGATGAATTAGTTTGTTTTGTAATTTCTTCCCCCCACTGTATTAGTGGAAGTGTGGAAAACTTTCATGGCTGGTTCACCGCCTATTAGCTTTCCAGTTGAGTTTCATTTTCAGTTTTAGTTGGTTACTCCGCCATATGCTATCACCTCGCCTTCTGAAGGATCTTGGTGAACATTCTTGGCGTTGAGTTCTTTAAATTAATCATCATTTTTGGAAGCTAATGCTAATCTCTTGGCGGATTGATGTTTGTGTTATGAAATTTCAAAGAAAAATTTGGTTGGCATATTTCAGTGGTATTAGAGCAGAAATTCCTGCCATCCTGTTGGGAGAACAGAAAAATTAGTGTTGCCACAATGGACTTCATTAGATATGTTGAACAGTTTAAGAGAGAATGTGAACATGATGCTTTCGTATTTTGTGCAAAATATCAGAGCATGACAAATGAGTTTAAGAACGATGTGTCTTTTGACACATATTTGAATTGTGTGGTAGCTATGAAACCTGGAAAATTGGGTGTGGTCAACTACATCAAGAAAAAAATTAAAAGAGAAGTAGAACTTGCCATGGTTAAAGAATCAAGGAAGGAAGAAGCAAAAGTATCTGTTTGTGGCTTGCAACCTACATGTAAGCAAATTGAAAAGATAATCAATCAGCTAGTGCTGAAGAAGACACAAGTAAGGTGCATGTTTTGCTTCCAAATGATAGTGCACTTGACGAAGATACCTTGGCAAATGAGGAGATTAAGTTAGAATCCCAAAATACACCCGTAGACTTGCATGAGCTGGGAAAAAATGAAGATTGTTTGGGTACGAAGAACATAACAGCAGTCTTGAGTCCTAATAAGGATTCAACTAATGAAGATCTCGAGACAAATGGCTTCACAGAAGATGATGGAAGTACTGTTGTGTGGGATGAGTTCGTTGAAGAAGAGCAAGATGAAGAAGATACTAATGGTGTCTTTGAACCAGCTTATGATCATTACCATGGTGTTGATGTTGGTGGTGATTCCGATGTGTTTATACCTCTTCTTGTTGAGGATTTGGTGAAAGATTATTCCCCTCTTGCTGCTGTTCAAACCTCTCAAGAGTTTTCACAAGATAAACTTTTGACAAGTAGCCAAGAAGACCTCTTTGGCATTCATTGGGCTGCTAATGAAGAAATCAGCAACATACTTATTAATGATGGGTTTGTTGAAGATAAAAATGATAAAGTAATCAAAGCAGCCAGCTTTGATGACTCTTAATTACAGTATGATGATGGTGGCAAAGGCGGTATTGAGCTTGATCATCAAACTAAGCTCTTGGAGGAAGTTACTGATGAAGATTTCAGTTTGAGTGGAATGAGGAGTGACTCATTCAATGAGTCAACAATCCAAGAGGAGCATAATGATCTCTTTCATGTTGATCAATACAATCAAACCATTCAAATTTGGGATCCGAGCGTGATGGCACCAAGATATGATAATGAACCGGAGTGGGATACATTTCCTTTTGATCTAGATGAAGTTCCAAGTTCAGTTAGCATTGCAAGCAATGAAGTGATCATTGGAGGAGAAGTTGCAGCAAAGGCTAATAAGAACGTGAATTCTTATGTTGAAGAGAAGAATGTTTTAAAGTCAGAAAATGGTTTGGGTGCCTTTCAGATTGACACACAAGAAGAGTACGAGAACTTGAAAGGTAAAGATGGAAATACTAATTTGCTTGAAGAAGTTGCTGACATGCCTTCTATTCAGGAGTTATGCAGTGAAGAGGTTAGTAAAGAAGCTGATTTTGAAAATCTTGCCAATGAAAGCAAATCAGAAAAGTTGATGTTTTAAGAGCAAAGCCTCTTTGTTGATTATGATCAAGGGCCTAAAGAGCTGCAAAATTTGAACGATAATTTATTGGTTTCAGAAGAGAAGATTGTTAAAGTGTTATCAAGATTTGATAGCACATACCACTTCATTGAAGAACTCTGCTAGAAGTTTCAATTTGAAGAGAAACTAAATGGAGTTAAAGATGGAGACTCTCTTTCCAAGATGCAATCGATCAAAGAGGCATTGGAATCCATAAAGTCAAATTATTTGCATTTGCTCTCAGATAGGGATCATGCTATTAAGTTTGCAGAGGAGACCTATGATGCCTACCAGAAGAAGGAGGAAGAGATAGATAGGCTTTGCCTTGATCTTACCTTAGCTCATCATTCATTGTGCAGAGCAGAAAATCAATCACCGATTGCAACCACACTTAAGGAACAAAAAGCTAATACAAGGATTATGGAGATCAAGCAAATAGTTGAAGGAATAAATGAACTCCATAATGATGAAACATTGCAAAATACCAAGGTGATCCCATATGTTGATGGTGATTGGAAAGTGCATCAAGAGTGTGAACTCTTGAGTTGGGGACAGACTTTGCCACAAGAAGGGATAGTTTGCAGCTATGAGATAGATGATTTGATGGATAATGAACGTGGTATTCAGCATGCTACACTTTGTAGGTCAGCAACTAATGATGGGCATCTACAAGTTGAAAAAGTTGAGCTTGAATTCTATGAAGACACCAATGAAAGGGATGAAGAAAGTATTGTTGAGAACAACAGTCCATTATCTTCACATGATTTGGTTAATCATAAGGTGATAGATAATTTCTATGAGGGTGTGCAATGTTTTGTGAGTAGTAATCATCCAGGGCCTTTTGATAATGAAAGCATAAGTGGATTCAAGGATGAAGTCTTCACAAGGGAAGTGTGGACTCAAGGAGATTTCTTCATCGTTGGCTTCAAGGTGTCAATAAAACAAGTCTTGGTAGCTGCTGGTCACTCCATTGCAGCAGCAAAGAGTGAAGTTTCTAGACTTAATAATCATGAAGTTTGGGAGAAAGTGTAACATCCAACTATTCTACGGTTACGAAGGTTTAACTGGTAACTACCTTCAGCTGAATTGTAGCTAATTATTTTCATGAGTTTTAGAGTTTTCCAACGTTTCTAACTGATTTTTCAGAAACAGTTCATAATATCATGGAATAAATAACTACCATTCTAGGGTTTTCTTACAACGGTTATCTTAATCTTTTACAACTAACTTGCAGAATTCAACTATACAGTAAACTTTATCAATAACTAACATGTAACGGTAATTTCAGCTAAAACAGAATTCACATTACAAAATGAATATTATTTCAATAAATAGTACAC
>VDFB02132282.1:0-21394 GCA_007258455.2 Sequoia sempervirens
AATGTAGGTGAAATTTGGGAATTGAATAAACAAGAAGGAAAATTCCTTGAGGAAAGTATTGGCACTATGGGAGACCCTTCTCTCAAAGTCACCACCAAGCAATCTAATGATGTGGCCTATGAAGGTGTCATTAACTCTAAAGTAATCCCTCTTGAAGTTTCTATATTGCAATTGAGGGTACTTGTCATAAAAATTTAGTTCTCTTCCTAGTTTTGTGTCTGGAACCCTGAACAAACCTCTATATTGTGTTATATCAGCCAACAGGTAGATAAAATATGAGGTCATATAAAACCTTGATGTCTTCTTTACAACTACAAATTGTTCATGCAAGCAATTGTTGATGATTCCTGGCTAATAGAACTTGAATTTTCCCCTGAGGATCTCCTCCATGAAGTAGAACATCCACTCTAAGAAAAAAACTGTAGTGGGGAGGCCCATGACCCTCCTCAATAAAGTTACCAGATCATGGTAGTCTTCATAGAAATTGCTACGGTAGAGTTCTTGGGGAACTTTTGTTGCACTACCCCTCTTCTCTTTCAACCAATACTGATTGATAATCATTTTGCACTCGAGGGGATTTTTATCCCATGTTTCCCTGACATTAGTTATGGTGGCTTCCTCCATTTCCCCATAGGTAGGGATGTGGAAAACTCTCTCTATCAACTTGGCTGATAGATCAACCAATATGTTTTCATCTTTGTCCACTATGGTTTTGGTTTCCTCTTGATAAGCCTCTCTGTAGGTCATCACCAGTTCAGGGGCAACAAGAGCGGGAGGGAAGCCTACAGCCTTAGCTAATCCACTACTTCTAATTTTTATTGCGCTTTCGGTGGTGGGGTTGATCCAGATTGTCTGCTTGAATTCATCAATGTCTGCTTGTCCAGTGTTTGTGTCAGAGATCTCCTTCCATGTTGCTGTGAATCTAGAGTTCAAAGGTTCCCCTTGGAACTTATACTTCATCTGATCCTTATCATATTTTCCACAGGGTGCCTTAGCTATTTTCTTTCCTTTGTACTTCTTTGTGGCTACTCCCGAAGGTCCTGCACCTAGTTCCATGAATCCTGCAGGCAAGAAAGAGGTGAGCACGTTGAAGCACGAAAACATTGGAAAATTACCCAAAATCCTGCAAATGATGTTAGATCGGATAAATAATCTTTTAAGAATCTAACATATCTTCCACTTTGGCATTAGCATTTTGCATGAGGGAGTTTCAACAATTTGGGTCCTGTGGGTCGGATTTCCATGGGTTGATGGTTGTTTGCAGCAGTTGCAGGAGGGACGACAATGAGGGCACGGTGGCCCGCCTCTCTCGACCTACCTTGATGTTTGGTCAATTTGAAGGGTCCATGAGGGAGGTTTCCCTATTTTGGCATGTGGGTCAAAGTTAGTTTGAAGTTTGGAGGGCATTTAGATCACCATTTTGGTGATCAGAACCAAGAGGCAGCTTGGCTGTTAGAGGTTTTCTGTTGAAGACGGCTCTGGCAGGATGGCGTTCCGAGGGTGGAGTTCTGACAAGCAGGACCCATGGCTCTGAAGGCAGTCAACACAATCTCTTAATGCTCGAGAATTTTGTGTCTGACGAGGAAAATGGACATTAGGTGATTTCCGTTTGAGACGACAAATGTCTTACAATAGTCCAATGGGAGCAACCCATTGGATTGGGTCCGATGGAGATGAGGTCACCATGTTTTACTTTGTCATTTGAAAGCTCAGTGGATAAGGTGAGGTCATATTTTGAGCAATGGAAGGATGAAGGCAGTATGTCGTTTGAGTGACGGTGAGGATGGGACGAAGTCCAAAAGACGGAGGTCCGTAGGGGGATGAACTACTAAAAGTTAATCACTTGGAAATTCATTTTGTATTCAGGTAGCTTTGGGGAGAGTGGAACCCAAAGGTTAGAATGCTAGAGGTAGTTTTCTTTTTAATAATGATGGGGACAGGACGGAGTCCCAAAGACAATGACCCACCAGGAGGGGTCCGCTTAATGCTCAACCCTTGGCAAGTTCACCTCGGCATCCTTAGCGGCATTAGTGGAGTCAGGTTCCACATGGTGAGATACTTGATGTCAGGGGCCATTGATGATGGTGGGCTTACCATGGCAGCCCATAGATGAAAGTTCGCGAGGCGGGGCCCGATATAGGGTTGGCACTTGAGATTTTGCAAGAGTGAGCTCATGGGCAATTGGAAGGGCGGGATTTGGCCATTGGAAGGCCAAAGCTGGAAAGCCGTTCAGGACAGCAGGTTGTGAGCCGCGCCTCAGGGATGAATTCCTGTGGGGACAAACTTGAGTGGCCCATTGGACCTCCTTTCAATCTATGAAAATTTTCTAAGTTAAGGCGGCAAGGAGATGGGAGCTCCCCATGATGGTAGGTTCGAAGGGGTTGTTAGCCGTCCTCAAGTTTAACTTTGTTTTCAAGTGCTAGCAATGGAAATAGTAGCACCTGGGCCCATAAAGTGTGAATGCTTTAGCTGAAGAATGACTCTGGGAAGTCAAGGTTTCGTAGTCAGATAATGATTGATTTGTGAATTTTGCTAATATTTTATCACATGTACCCCGAAGCTCTCTGGCCAGTTCGCAGTTTTTCCTCTAAATTTATCGCCATAAGAAATTGGGGAAAAAAATGAAGTGGGGCGTGGGGCGGCGAACTCTCCTTGAGAATCCGATGAAGGAGGTGAAAGATCAGCAGTCGAACGAATTTGAATCATCTAGGGAACTTTTCGGGATCGAAGGCAGCATCGACAAAAGGCTATGGCTCGTTCTTACTTCTCTCTGAGCAATTGACAGGTGAAAATGACATTTGTAGTTTTCCTATTTATAGAAAATGAGGCATTAAATACTTGTATGAAAGATGTTGGGTTGGTGGGTAGCAATTTCAAAAATGGCCGTGGGAGCACCAAGATCCAACGGTCGGGCGGTAGTCGACTAATGGACGTCTGGCAATAAACGGATGGTGTCGGAGGCATCGGGTCCCGACGGGCCTAAAGCCGGTAGGGGATGGCCTTTGGGAACGACCACGAGGCAAAAAAAACCCGTGAGGGGCGACCTAGCAGAGCGGACCCGATGGGCTTCATGGACGCCAACTTTAAAACACCAAGGCAAACAACCAATGGCGTGCCACAAAGACTTAGAACTTCAAAAATTTGAGGGGGAAAAACATGGTCAACTTGAGATGGACTAAGGCTCATTGACCATTTTGAACACCAAACAAGGGGCACACAAAATGAGGCAGCAACCAAAAGTGACTCGGTGAGGTGAAGGAAAGAGACGGTCCTCATTTCGAATGGGGTGTGTGTACTAAAGGCACAAGTATCATGGATATGATGATGTTACGTATTGTTAGATGTATGTATATCATGTTCTGAATTCATTTGTTATGTGTGGGTGATGGGGAACAATGTTGCATCACTCACTTGCGAGCGCCCTACGACTCTATGATTTCCCCATCACGGTGTGACTAATTATATCTTTATGCACATGTTCCACCCTTCATTTTGCTACAGGCTGTAAGTACAGGGCATCAACTCCACCTAATTATCAAGTTTGAGCATGCTAGAGCCCAATGGAGATTGTTGTTTCAGAGGTAACATTGGGTCCCCCACTTCGAGTCATCATCCTTATCGATGATGAATTTTCAATGTTATGTCTTGTCTGTGAGGTCTGTTGGTAATGTTTCACCTTCGTGTGATTGTTTTACCTTCATTTTTTTTGGTCGGTATTGTTTGACTGTTTCTTCTTTAGGTCATGTTGGGACTTGTGTTTTGTTGATTATTTCATTTAAATGTAATTGTCAAGTTGTAGACCTAATTGGAGAAGATAAAATTCTAATTCAATTCAAGAATAAAATTTTAAAAAAATATGGTATATAATATTAATAAATTAAGATTTATAGTTCAAAATAGTTATTTATAATAATATATATATTTATGAATGTATATATATATATATATTATTAGATTTGTGTATATAAACTTCATGAAGGAAAATTAAAAAAAAAAACAAATTAATAAACTAATGGATGCTTATTTGACTCTTTGTAAGTAAATTTTGTGAAGGGTTAAAAGTTATATGGAAGATAAATTAATAAATTAAAGGTATATTGTGTGGAAAGTTAAAAGAAAGGGTAAAAATTAATGAAAATTTGAAATAAAAGAAATTTAAAATGTGGAGGAGTGGAGTATATTAAATAAGGTAGTGGTGTTAATTAGAGAGGGGCAGTTAGTTTATTTTTATGGGAAAAATTATTGCATTCACGGAGAATTCTGAATTGGTTATCTCAGAATCTTGAAAATTTTTGTGGAGGTTTTTAGAACTAATCTAAAAATTGGGGGTTTAGTTGGAAGATTTTGGGTTCTTGGAAAGGAGTTCTCTGGGTTTTCTTTTGATTCTGGAAGGGATTCTAGAAAATCAAATAGCTGGAGGTGTTATTGAAGCTTTGGAGGATTGTTAAATTACAACTTGGAGCTCAGATTCTACAGCCAATCTTAGCTCAACATCATTTTTTATCTCCAAGACTCCAGGTTCCATGGCTTTTACCTCTATTTAATATCTTTTAGTTAATTGATTAGAAGAAGAAATGTTTAAAATTTGTGACTTCATTAGTTACTATGCACATATCTTTGTCAAAAGAAAACTTTTTCTTGCTCACACTTCTTACTTATACTTTGGTAGATCAAATGATATTCCATTTAAATTCCCAAAAAATTGAGAGATGTAGTTTTATTATTTCAATCTAAGCATAGCTTTTTGGTTTCTTCGGTTTATGCCAATACACTTTGATTTCGTTGTACGCAGTGCCCTTCCTTAAGTCTATAAAATTCAAGTATTGTATAGTAAATGAGATATATTCAAAGCCTTTCTTTTAGTAGGGTATTTGGGGTAAAATATTCAAGCCTTTTGTTTTATCTGAAACTTCATTTCCTCCTTTCTAGCCCTTGTGGTACTAAAGCATACAAATGTTATAGATAAATTTGAGCCTGGTGCATTCTTTCTTGAAACAATGAGAACACTGGTTAATGGTGTCACTCCATATCATTCCATCTTTTGTTCTGGCATCCTCCTCTAAGTACCGTGTATTAGTTTCATTTTATCATGAGTCTTTAATAATAGCAAGCATTATTTATAGTTGAAGCTAAGGCCCTGGCTTGGCTAAACCTAACAAATATCTTGTTGAGAGTGCCATGTTTTCAAATATATGTATTAGTCTATCCAAGTCGACTCTGGCTACGATGCCATAAGCTGGAAAATGGTATTTTGTTTAATATATATTGAAATTAACTCTCAATACCTACTGAAGTATAAGTATTTAGATGTGTAACTTTCTTACTGCTGTGATAAGCATTTTAAAGAGTTATTGAATTTATGTATTTTTCCAATTGTTGAATGTCATCATGCAAGTTAGGTGACTATACTTTATTCCTCATTGATCGGCTTCTAACTTCATCGATAGTTGTAGATTAACCTTTGAGAACTATGGTGTTCATGAGTGAACTGAATGTCATTGAATCTCCTTGTGAGTGACGACTAGCTATTCTATCACTATCGACTGAAGGTTTTAATAATCTATTTATGAGTCCTGTGATATAATAATCTTAATTTTAATTTGAAGGTTTGTTTAGAATGGAATCTGAACCACATTTGTGAAATCTGATAGGCGTTGTAGACTATAGTATTCGCATGGCTTTTTGTTGGTCACTTATTGTTGCATCCATTTAAACCAATGCATGATAACATATCTTGACAATTTAAAAATGGTTGTGGGTGCGTCGAAGTTATCTCCAATCGCTTTGGTTTAAGTTAGTTACCTTTGTTTAACTCTTTGTCAACAACCTTCTCTTGTATTTTTCCTATGTCAACTTCAGTGGGGTGGTGCGCTTGATCTGATGCTATTAACTGGAATGTTTAAGGGATATTTGTCTGAAAATTTGTTTGATGTTCAACATCCTTGTAAAATATATATTTTTATAGCCACTGTGCAAGCCTTAAATGGTTAGTGACCCACGCATAGTAATGTTTGGTTATTGTAGTTTTATGGCATTCTATTAACTTAGTGAAGATATATATATATATATATATATATATATATATATATATATATATATGTATGTATGTATGTATGTATGTATGTATGTATGTATGTATGTATAAATAGAGATACATGTTTTGTAAGTTCTATATTCTTCAATCTATGTAAATGTTCTTATGTTTATATATAAATATACATATATATATGTAAAGATATATATATGTGTGTGTGTATATATATGTATGTATATATATATGTATGTATATATATATACATACATATATATATATGTACATACATATATATATATGTACATACATATATATATATATATATATATATACATAGATATATATATATATATATATATATATATATATATATAAATACATCTATATATATATATATATGTATGTAAGTATATTTAATATATGGGTTTAAGTAAAAATTTGCTGCCCTATTGCTATAAGGTGTGTGAGATTAAGAAATAAATTATTTTAAACATGATTGTCCCAACTATGATTCGAATTGAAGAAAGGATTTGTGATTAGTTATTCAATTGAATACCATTTAACAAGCTTCTTGTGACTTGTTCTAGAATCAACTTCGTTAGTAGTGGTCGAATTATGGAGGTGAATTATGTTCAAGAGTATGTTGTAAGAGGAAACTATGGGATTTTGTTCATTTTAAATTATTTTGTGAATTGGATCTTAGAATCTTCTAGAGGCTAGGGTGATGTGTTCTCTTGATGAATTTCTTTGCTTAACCTGATGTGGGTAAATAATCTTGATTATGTTTTGTGATGTCATTCCCCTTGCAAATTAAATTTCCCTTTGTGTTTGGTCTTATGGAATTAGTGGGCGAAAAGGTTAATGTCTCATTTGAGTTTTTCTTGAACCTTGAGTTTGTGCAAGTGGTGTCATTTTCTATTTTATTGGTTTCTGGTGGTCAGTAGGGAAGTGGCTTCCAATGGGGGCTGACGCATAAAGGGGCACCTAGATAACCCATGTGGAAGTTTGTAAACAAGTGAAAACATAAAATAAACTCGGGGATAGGTATGTAAGATTTGATGAAAAAAAAATCTATTAAGCCCAAGAAACTTGCATGCAAAAACCTGTCACAAGGAAGAAATCTGTAGGAAACAAAACAAGGGTTTTGCTCTGACAATATGCAAGAATGTATTATCAGACTGAAAAAAGAACATCAAGAAGTGAATACAATACAAGAGATCAATCCTTATAAAGGAGATCAACACCAAAAAGGAAAACCTAACCCTAAGGTGAGTGCATTTAATAATTTAATATTAATTATTAAATGACTAATATGTGCATAAAGTGAAATCTTAAGAGGAGAGTAAAGTTAATTAATTACTTTACTCTAACACCCCCCCTTAAGATGAGCTACAATGCAGCCACAAAAAATGCAGAAGAAAGCAAAGGAACTACAATGCAACAGAGGGTCCCGACAACATGGCCTGATCAGGTACCCGAATACAAGAAAATCTCTATAAAGCGGAGTAAAGGAGAAAACCCAGTGGGAAAAAACTCCTCTCCAAAAGAGATAAAGAACATGTTGAAAGAAAACATGAAGGAAGGAAGGCCTCAATCGGTGACCCCCAAGGACAACTTCCTTCACCCCAAGCAATGTATAATAACCGGGTTGATAGCAGATGACAAAGGTTTAGTGAAGATGTCTCAGAATCCTTGCTCCTTCCTCAGATGAATGTACTCCAAGATGAGAGAACCATCCAAATCAATCACTTGATGAAGTGCATGTGGATTTCAATGTGATTTTGTCCGATGCTCCATCATTAAGTGAAATGTGAATGGCACTCGATTGTCACACCAAAGAATAGTGGGACTATCCGAGGAAACCCAAAATCTATCATCAATCACCGAAGCCATAAAACCTCCCCGACCGGCTAAAATTGCTGCATGATACCTCAGCCTCTCAGATGATAATGCAATAGCAGGCTGCTTCTTGCAAGACCATGTGATAGGACCAGAACCAAGGAAAAAAACAAAGCCAGAAGTAGACTTTTGATTGTTGACATCACCAGCCCAATCGGAGTCAGTGAAGCCAAGGATGTGAGGGGATCCCGGGCGTAGTGAATCCCATAATGAGTGGTTCCCCGAATGTACCTCAAAATACGTTTGGCTGCTTGCCAATGGCTCTCATGAGGATCATGGGAAAACCAAGAGACAAGGCCAACCGCAAAGGAAAGATCAGGACATGAATGTGTCAGGTACAACAAACTGCCAACCAACTATCTGTATAAAGTGGGGTCTACTGAAGGAGTAGAGCAAGTGGAAGACAAAACAACACCTGACTGAAATGGAGTGGGGGTAGACTTGCAATCAAGCATGCCAAATCGCTGAAGCATATCAAGAGCATACTTCTCCTGAAATATGGAAATCCCATCCAAATACTGAATAACCTGTAGACCCAAAAAGAAGTGCAAGAGACCAAGATTTGTCATCTCAAACGGCTCCATCAAAGCTCTTTGAACACTCAATCATGGAGGATGAGCTACATGTGTTACGAGATCATCTACATATAGCACAAGAATCAAAAGATTTCTCCTCGAATATACACCGGGTGATCAAAATGATAGCGCAGAAGTGAGAGGAAAGCAAGAAAGAGTCCATCTTCTGTCACCAAGCTTGAGGGCTTTGCTGAATTATACTACAATGAACCAAGTCCCGCAAACCAAAGAAGTGTCCTGCACAAATCCCTGAGGCTGCTCCATATAGATCTCCTCTTGTAGGTCTCCATGCAAGAAGGCACTCTTCACATCCATCTGAAACACTGTCCATCCCTGTGAAGCTGCAAGTGAAAGTACCAGGCATATAGAATTCATCTTGGTGACAGAAGCAAAGGTCTCAGAGTAGTCAATACCCTCTACCTAAGAAAACCCCTTCACAAGTATCGCCTTGCACTTTATCAATAGAACTTATCTAAAGATACTTGGTATAGTACACCCACTTGCACCGAACCAACTTTCTTCCCTTAGGAAGTGGACAAAGATCCCAAGTATGATTCTTCATCAAAGAAGAATACTCCTCATCCATGGCCCTATCCCACTCAAGGTGACCTGTCACCTCTGAAATTTTTTGAGGATCATCCAAAATGGCATGACTCAAAAGACTAGAACCAGATGTCTGAGCACGAGTACGATGAGTATCTGAAGGATCACCTACCAAAGAACCAAATTTATCAGCGAAGGATTACCATCCCCACCCAGGGCAAAGATAGAGCACCCTGGTGGTGGTGGGAGATGGTGGATCATCATCTACATCATCCTCAAGAGATAAGTAATCCTTAAGAGATGAAGAGGGAGGAGTAGGCAATGAGGGAGAAGCTGGTGATGGAGAATCCATCTGAGGATAGAGCTCATCAAACTAGACATCTCATCAAAACAAGACCTCTCTGGAATTAGGATCAAACAACCTATGCGCCTTAACATCCTCATAGTAGCCAACAAATATGAGTGGTCGGCTCTTCCTCTCCATGGCTTTCCCCTGAGCATCAGGAATAAATGCCCAAGCCTCACTACCAAAAACTCAGAATGTAGAAACATCAGGCTTGACATGGGTCCAAGCCTCCTCAAGAGTCATATGTCACAATGCCTTATGAGGCATCCGATTCTAAATATAATTGGCATAATTGACTTCCTCAGCCAAAAATGAAGAACTCATAGCTCGAGACTATATCATACAATTTGCCATCTCATGTAAGGTTCTGTTCTTTCTCTCAACAACACCATTCTACTGAGGGGTGTAAGGAACTATTAACTAATGTTGTAAACCATGCTCAATGCAAAAAATTCTGAAAGCCTGATTAACATACTTCCCCCCATTATCTGTGTGTATCCTCTTGATAGAAAGTCCAAATTGCTTCTCCACAAATGTCTTAAAATTCCTGAATGAGTCAAAGACATCAGACTTGTACTTAAGAAAGTACACCCATGTACATCTAGAGAAGTCATCAATAAAAGTGAGCACGTAGCGGGCCCCTGAAAAGGAAGGAGTCAGAAAAGACATAAGATCACTGTGTACCAACTCTAGGGGTGCCCTAGCACGAGTGGCTCAACCCTTAGGAAAAGGATCTCGATGATGTTTGCCAAGGTCACAACCTCAACATACACCATCAGTACAAGAAATCTGTGGGAGCCCAATCACAAGTGCCTGTGTACTCATCTACTGTAGATATCTGTAATTGACATGGCCAAAACGCTCATGCCAAAGCCTGCTCACTGAATCTGCATGGGGTATAAGAGAGGAACCAATAGTGTCTAAACTCTCAAAGCCATCAAATATATATAAGCGTGATGCAAAATCCACACTCCCAATAGCCACAACCAAGTCAGGATCATGAAGGTCTCGAATAACCACATCATGTGGTGAGAACTCAACTGTCTTACCAGAGCCAGAGTGGCAAATCTGATAAACAAATAGAAGGTTTGTTGAAATGTCAGGAACTAGAAGCACATTCTGAAGACAACCACCATCCAATGAAACAGTACCTGAACCTTGAACTGAAAGTTGTGCTGAGTCACCAACTGCAATATGTCTAGTGCCTGTAGGGGCAAGAGCGGTGACCAAATCCTCTGTGTGTGTCATATGGTGAGAGGCACCAGAATCTAGAATCCAAGTGGATTCTGAGGGCAATGCTCGTGCAGAAAGAGCATGACCTTTCCCTGTGGGCTGTGAAGGAGGCTGAGGTGCACAGATATTATGTTGCTGCATGGCTTCCTCCAAAGCCTCTAAACATTTCCAACACTTGGAAACTGGATGTCCTTCCTTGCCACAGAAACTGCAAGGATCACCATATTTCTTCTTAGTCTTGGAGGAAGACTCACCAGACTTCGAAGATTTGCCCTGTTTAGAATTGGACTGTGGTTTTGAATCAGACTTAGGTGGTGGCTTGGAGGGATTCTCACTAGCCCCTGAATCTTGCTTAGGCTTCAGTTTCTGCTTCTGTTTTTCCTTTGGAGGACTAGCTACCAATGCTTGGTTCTGTGATCCTGAAAGTGAATCCAACTACTTGAGCTTAGCTTGCTCATGAGTCAGATGATCACAAAAGACCTCAAAAGAAGGCATGACATGTCGAGCACCCAAGGCATCCATGGTGGAATAAAAGGTCGAAGAGAAGATCTGAAATGGACCCCGAAGCTTGGAGAGAATTAGGAAGATGCACTATGTATCAGTCTTAACTTTTCCACAACCCTGCAAGATAGATCTTTGCTATTTGAACTTCATCAGAAAGTCCTCAATGGAGGGAAACGAATCAAGTACAAAGAAGTTAACTTGGCCTCAAGCTGCAAAGCTCTGAACTGATTGACAGTACCAAAAAGTCCATCAAACTTGGTCCAAATGGCTCGAGGAGTGAGACAACCCTCAAGATGAAATAGGAGACTGTCGGAAATGTGTAAAGCCATCAATCCCATAGCCTAATCCATATTGTTCCTATGCTGCATAACCTCAAAGGCACGAGTCAATTGAGGCTGAACCTCATCCAAACAAGACCATAACCCTCGAGACTGGAGTAGAGTCATCATGCGACCCTTCCAAGTGTGATAATTATGCGGTGTGAGAGGTTCAATAGATCTGTCGGCCATCCTGTGAACTGTGCCTCAACTGCTCTGAATTTTTTTAATTATTATTTAGTGGTCTTTCAGAACTAGAAAAAAGATGCAGAAGGGTTTGTTTGTTTTGTTTTGGTGTTTGTAGATTCTAGTTTTCTGATGGAAATGATAGAAAGCAAGAGAAAACACCCCCCAACAATGCAAAAATCCAATCCCTAGTACAAACTGAAAGCTAGAAAGCAATAGAAAGTAGTAATTGGTTGAGACAAATCTCTATGTACCTGAAGAATTTACTGATGAAATAGACTGCAGATCTGGATAGCAATCGTTGGTAAAAAAACTTTCAAATCAAAGTACGGCGCCCATGGGGGTTTGAAGTTCTGCCTTTTCAGATCTGCCAACGCAAACATCGGCTCATGCACGGCATTCAAAGGAATAAGGTGCAAGACTGGTAAACGATACCAAGAAGGACACCACTATGAACAACACAGAGAAGGACACCCAAAAAAAATACCAGATCTGATGCATGCGCTTGTAAAAAATGCTAAAAAAATTTTGAAAACAAAAAAAATCGTTGGGCAAGGAATACCATATCTGAAAACTACACCTAGAACCTCTCAAATTAGCCAAAGAATCTCAAATTTCTTTTGTCAAACCCTTGCTCCCTTTTTTCTTCAAACATGAACAAGCTACAGCAGATCCAGCTCTGATACCATGTAAGATTTGATGAAAAACAAATCTATTAAGCCCAAGAAACCTGCATGCAAAAACCTGTCACAAGGAAGAAATCTGTAGGAAACAAAACAAGGGTTTTGCTCTGACAATATGCAAGAATGTATTATCAGACTGAAAAAAGAACATCAAGAAGTGAATACAATACAAGAGATCAATCCTTATAAAGGGAGATCAAAACGGAAAGGAAAACCTAACCCTAAGGAGAGTGCATTTAATAATTAATATTAATTATTAAATGACTAATATATGAGCATAAAGTGAAGTCTTAAGAGGAGAGTAAAGTTAAATAGTGCTTTAATCTACTTGAGGGATCGTCTTAAAATCCATAAAATCTGGTGTGAGTGTATCAATGGCCCCATTCTCCATCTTCTTCTGAAAATATGGACATATCCTTTCAGGGTCCAACTCGATGGTAGGCATGTCATAATCTGTCATGATATTTAGATATTCTTTGCAGGCCACCCGATGTTCTTTTTCCCAATCTAGATCTAGATCCACTTCATGGAGCACCTTCTCAAGACCTCTCTCACAGTGATCAAGGTCCTAACTTCCAAGTCTCAACAAGCCAATGGTCATCCTTTACCCATGCCAACTCCTTTTCCTAGGTTCTCTCAAGCATCTTGAGGATAGCATCGAGTTTAGGATACATAATCCTATATAGCTCTGGGAAGTTAGTACAAAATTTCCTTGTGCCTTTGAGCTTTTTTGTACCTCCCTAAACTTACTTGTTGTCTAGGTAACATGGCCAATACCTATATCTTCATTGTAAACTACCCACCGGAACCAGTCTTCGGTGGCCTTAGTCCAGTTCTTCCTCCTCTCCAATTTGTTGATGTGATATTTTGAAATCAGTAGAGGGGTGGTTGATGATGTGGTGGGAATCTCTTCAGTAGAGGACCATTGTTGTATGTAGGCCATAAGATCTACCACTTATGCTTTTAACTCCTCCTTAGAGGATTGATCCTTATTCATCTGATGCATAATAGTGGAAACGAATCCCTAGAGGTGATCTATCTTTTGTTCCCTAGTGGTTGTCCCCAAGTAAATGGTGGAGATATTGTAGATTACTCCCTCTCCTTTATCCATCACTAGAGTAGCTATTTGTACGGTCATCGATCCTGATGCATCCATCATGATATGGGATCAGACCCTTGGCTTCTTCTCCTTCTTTGCTCCTATTTAAGCTCTGGCTAGGATGATCTCTAGCCTTTCCTTGGAGTCCATGAGGGTGGGATCTTTCTTCTATAATTGCTTTTCCAACTATTTAGGCATCTGATACCATTCTTTCGGTGATTCATGACCACCTTCCTCTTTTTGGATATGCTAGATCTCCCTATCTTCGTGACCTGAGATCTCTTGTTTTGTTTTCTCTTCCTCTTCTTCATCTGAATCCTAAATGAATATAGCCTTTTCTTATGGTGATTTAGTGGTGGCTATGTTTTCCTTGGGGCTATCTTCCCCTTCAAATGTCTTCTCTCTTTCTTCTTGCCCATGCTCTATGTGACATTCTGCTTCTAGGCTTCTTCTTATTTTAGACTCTTCTTTAGGCTTATCTTCCTCTTGAACCTTCTCTTATTTCCTTTGTTCTTCCCCTATGGGAGGAATTCCCTCATCATGATCATGGCTCTTTTGTTTTCCCTTGGTCATAGGCTTTGTAGTTACCTCCATTTCTTCATATGTCTCTTTCTTTTCTTTGGAGGATTGCTTCTCAACTTCGTCCCCAACATCTTTGAGTGCCAGGCCAAATCTTCCTCAAGTTCTTGATTAGAAGTCTCCATTATGTATTTGGCACCAGGGTCTTCAACATCTTCCTTAGAGGATTGTGTTTCTTCTTCTTCATGCACTACCTCATCAACAACTAAGTGTTGATGCTTTGGGTGCTCATGACCTAGTCATCAAATTCCTTATCCATTTATTTTGTTGCCTCCCTCTCTTATCTTTCTAGATCCTCAGAAATTTGCATCATTGCCTCCATTTTGGGTGGTTTTGTCAGAGGAGGGGCAAGGAGACCGGAAATGACTTGAGCTAGGGCAGCCTGGACTGCAAAGTTCATCAATACTCTAGAGAGCTCCATAGGTATGTTTTGCATGTACTAAGAAAAGACTTCTAGGAGCGTGAGGGTAGGAATTGTTATTGTAGAGGCTAAGGGAGTAGTCATTGATGGAGACATGGAGAAAGAAAGTGGAGAATTGGTTGCGGAGGAAGAATCCCTCGCCATGATGGGTGTAGTAGGTGAGGTGGAGGCAAGGTGAATTGAGATGTCCACCGCAGGAAAAGAGGAAGCAAGTAGTGCTTGAGATGTTGGTGGAGGAGTGATAGTAGTGGCAATGGTGGTGGTAGCAAGAGCAGAGGTAGCAAGTGGAGACTTTGGTTACTCAGCCTCTTCTTCCTCTCCCTCGTGGAGTGTATCCTCTTGAATTGTGGGAATTTCAGTGAATCCGCCCGATTTCTTTTCTTTTTTTGAGGGCTCACCCTCAGAGGCCTTCCTTGAATATACCTTATGCTTCGATTGGCACTCAACTATCTCTTTTCCTTTCTTTGACCTGGTAGTGGGAGTAGATTTTAGAGTCTCTCCAGATGGGGCAGTAGTAGTCCCATTTCCTTTTTCACTCTAGAACTCATCTTTGAGCTCACCATAGGTTAGAATTGCTCCTTGGCGCTTCAGCCAAGCAATTTTCCCATCAATCCACTGCTTTATCCTGGCCTCTATTAGTTTTTTCAAACTATCGATGTCATTGACCTCTTCCTCCAACGACATGTTGGCAACAACATCAAATCTCAGATCTATAACAGTGTTTTCATCCTCCATAATTTAATCTGACGCTGGGAATAATTTAACTATTTTAACAAAGTATGTCATCATGCACATATAGTGCCTCATGCGCCCCTCCTCATCATCTTTTCAATTTTCCTAGAAGTCTTCAAAATTATGCAAATGGGCATACTCTCTCCCAACCACCTTCTTCAATTTTCTATATGGATCCAATCGAGGTCGAGGAGTGTAGAGTTCCAAGTCATATTCAATGATTTCCTTCTTAGAATACTCTGCACACTAAGATGTGGGAATTACATACATTCCTTGGTCGAAGGTGAGAGGATAAGGGATGCCTGACCTGTGTTTGTCACTTAGAAGTGTGTGTGCATGCTACAACTGCTTGGAGATCTCCAACAAGATCAACCTATCATTTGGATATCTGGGCAACTTGTATGGCCTCTTAGAGAAGCCCTCAGTCCTCTCGGAGAAGCCCTTGGTCCTGATGAAGGTGAATTTTGGGAATTGAATAAATAGAAATCCGAATCGATAGATGAATGCATGAGCACTATTTGTGACCCTTCTCTTGAAGTCTCCTCCAAGAATTTTGATGATGTGCCCTATAAAGGAATTATTTACCCTACAGTAATCTTTCTTGAAGTTTTGATATTGGAGCTGCAGATGCCTATCATAGACTTTCAGCTCTCTCCCCGGAGTTGTGCTTTGTGCTATAAATAGACTCTATATGGAACAAGGTCAATTAGTAGATAGACCAAGTAAGTGGTCATGTAGAATTAGGAGGTCCTTTTGATGGCTACAAACTACTCATGCAAGCAATTGTTGATCATTCCTGCCTAGTTGAACTTAATCTTCCCCCTAATAATCTTCTCTATAAAATAAAACATCCAGTCCTAGAAGTATGCAACGGTTGGGATGCCAATGACTTTGCTTATTAAGGTTACCAAATCATGGTAATCTTCATGGAAATCACTTTTGAATAATTCTTGGGGAACTTTATTCGCATTGCCCCTCTTCTCTTTCAACCAATATTGATTCATCAATTTTTTGCATCTTAAAGGGTTGGCTTTCCACATACTTTTTCCATATTCTTTTGTGGCTTCTTCTATTGGATCAAAGGTGGGGATGTGGAAAGTTTTCCCTATGGATTTGAAGGACAAATCAACCAACACTCTGCCATTGTTATCAACAATTCTTTTAGTTTTCTCTTGATAGGCCTCCCTGCAGGTCATCACCAGTTCAAGAGCCACAGGGGTAGGTGGGAAACCAACTTCCTTGGCCAACACACTTTTCCTAATTCTCCTTGCATTTTTTGTAGTGGGGTTGGCAATGACCCTCTGTCTGAATTCATCTAAATCAACCTACCCCAAGGTTGTAAATGTGACTGTATCCCACTTTGTAGTGACTTTGGAGGTGATCTCCACTCCTTGAAATTTATACTTCATTTGATCCTTGTCTTCCTTATCCCTCAGTTCTTTGGCAATTTTCTTCCCCTTTTCCTTTTCTGCGGACGCCCTTGAAGGTCCTACAGTTGATTCCATAAATCCTGCAAGCAAAGGAGCAATAAGCATATTCATGTGCAAAACAAGGGGAGTGTTAGCAAAATCTTGCAAAACAACATTAGATCAAGTAATTTATCATTTAAAGATCATAACATCCCTTTCAAATCATCGTTTGGCTTTCGTTTTAGGGAGATATGGCAATGTGGGCCCTGGGGTGCGGGTTTCTTTGGGTTGGAGGCAATTTTGAAGGCATCTGCAAACAAGTGGAAAAGAGGGCATGACGGCTCGCATGTGGGAACCCACATCAAGATTTTTCACCTTGTGAGGGGGGCCACAAAGGGTTAAGTCACTTTGACATGTGGGTTGAATCATTTGTGAGGTCCTTAAAATGCTAAATCAATTATTTCATGATGCGGGTCCAGAGGTTGCAGATGCAGGGGTTGTTTCAGCTGTTAGGGACACCATTGTTTGAAATGGTGCTGTCAAGGAAGAAACTTGCAAGAGGCATCCCGCAATGCAAGGTCCGCAACTAGGAAGGGCAGTGTTGGTTTAGCCTTGAATTTTAGTTTGTTCAATATGATTTGGACGAGGAACCGCGAGAGGACGTTAGATGATGGTCAATTAGGATGACAAAGATGGGGTGGCGGCATGTAGGTGATGGTCCACACCATTGAGCCCGCATAATAATTTGGCGTGAGTTGTTTGTTTAAGTTTAATCATCCAGGTAGGTCGAGCTCTGCATAGCGGGCGGTAGGCTTGGCGATTTAGGATCAATGAAAGTGGGTAATGACACGCAAGCGGCTGCCCGCATTGGATTGCCCACATGTGACTTAGACTTAGTGGCTTTGTCGAAACTCAAGGAAAATCAGTGTCAGGTCCTGCAATGCGAAAGTTCACTGACCATTAGTTGTTTTGAAATGACGGACAAAGGCTAGTGGCGAGTTGTATTAAAAGGTTTGCAATCGACAAACTTAATTATTTCACTTCAAGGCTCAAAAAAATGTGCTCAATGCATAGTCTACAAGGAAAATGGTCAAAATTCCTAGGCCATTTGGGATAGCGAGCATGCGATGAAGGCCCACAAATTGCTCAAACTTAATCATTTTGGCTCAAAGGGTTGGATGGATTTAGCCAGTGCGGGGCCCGCCTAGCGAGAGGATCCTAGGATTTCACTATTTTGGAACTGGTCATTGAACGACGATGAAACGATGACTGAAGCCCACATTAGATGGTCTGCAGGGAGAGTTATGTGTTAAGTTAGGTCGATAGATAGAGATGTCGCAGGACCTACAAAGCGGGAGGACAAAGCTAGATAGCCGTCAGAAATGACGAAGCACAAAGGGCGATCCACATGCAGAAACTTGCATGTGCAGACTCGCGGGGTTGAACGAATCCCGTTTAATTTGTGATTTTCATTTAAGTTCAAAAAGTGACAAAAATATGGAGGCATCTATCTACATGAGCGGGTCCAAGGAAGGTGATGGCCACTACTTAAGGTTTATCATTGGATGGTTAAGGCAACAATGACAAATGTCTTGTAGGTCGCAAGGGCTTGACGACCCTAGTTCAAGAACAATGACCGCAAGGGCGAGTTCCGCATGGAGCTCGAGGATAGATTTTTAAGGGATTTTCAAATTCTAACTTATGGGTTTTGTGCATCATGAGGTTGTCTAACTAGTTTGAAGGTTTTCTCTTCTTAAGATTTTAATGACTTCACAAAAATGAAGGAAAAACCATAAAACAGGTAGTGGTGGAAGAATCACCTAGATACTCTACAAGAATATGTGCATAAACTGAAAGCGACGACGCTCAATCGGTAGTGAGTTCTCGTGGAAATGGAGGTGGCGGAGGCAAGAAGAGCTTTGAAAACTTTTTAGAAGGAATGTCAATAAAAATGACCCATCAGAGCAGCTATTTATAGACTTTCAGTCATTAAATGTTTGCAATTAATGTTGGTACAAAGGCAAGTGAAGTTGGTGGGTGCGTAATTCGACAGAGTTGGCAGAGGGAATGACAGTGTCCATAGGGCGGACGACACCCTAGCATTAGCCATTTGGTTGATCAATGAAGGAGACAACGATGAAGGCCGCGGATCCTGCAAAGTGGGAGGATGTATCAACTCGGTCACCACAAGGACGACAAAGTTAAGACAAAATTCCGCATAGGGTGGCCCACATGTGTGGACCTACTAATGAGCCTAGTTTTTGGTCTAATTTTGGGTAAAATCTATAGTCTATTTGCTAATAGATGTCATGGAATTTAATTCTTAAGTGTTGGTATTGGCATAATGTTTCCCTCAAACCATTGACATTTGACAATATCCTATCTCTATAAGCTCTAATGACATTTGGCATAATATGTGGGTTATCTATATTGATTTCACATGTGATTAATGGATGTTTCTTAGAGTGGTTATAGATGTGCAGTTATTATGAGTACTGACTCTGTCGTGAAGATTTAATGAGCTAAGTTGAGGAAGACACCACCACCCGGGCATGCACCATAACGTCTAGCTGAGGAATTTCTACAAGTCAAAGGTAGCCGACAGCAAAGATTCTTCATGCAATTGAGCATAACCACCTTGTAGTGAGCCATAATGATCGAGCATGCATGGGCATTATTGTTGTGTTGAATCTGCACTTGACTTGCATGTCTATCCAAATTCCTTGCAAGCATAACTTCCATCGCTCCACTTTCCCCTATTTTCCCTAAATGGTGTCCTCCCAGTCGTGGAGTTGACTGCCCTATTTAGCTGTAGTATAAATAATAATTTGATGCTCCTTCCTCAAGAGTTGCACGATTTGATATTGTACTTGCATTCTCCAATTGTATCAATACAAATACATTACTCTTTGTATGCATGATTTACAGTGAATGAAATAAAATTATGAGTCGAGCATCTGAGTTCTTGTTAGTTTAGAGGATACTTATCCAAGGGGGCCCACTTGGTAAGTAATCTATCTTCTTAGTTTAGAATTAGCTTAGTATTATTTGTTGTTTAGTGCATAGTTAGACATCTGGCATCGACTGTTCCTATAGCCACTAGAATTCCATTATGTGATTGTTCCTGTAGCCAAAGCAGACAGAGTAGTTTCATGTTTGTTGTTCAAATTTCCATTCTTGTTCTATATTTTAGCTTAGCATAGTTGTCGGTTGATGTTCAACATTTGTTTCATTTCTTTCCAGCAATTTACTTTCAGTATTGTGTTTCTTAGTCGTAGAATGCAATGGCTACTTGAGCCCCTAGTGCACATATTGTGCTAACCCATTTCAAGTTCACGTCCCTGGGTTGACAAGTTAAATGCACCTTCATGATGATCGAATAGCTATTTAGGTTAGATGTTCAGTCTCTGAATCACGACTGTAAAGGCTTAGTTATTAAATCATTGTAGGAGGCCAACATTTTTGGTGTCGTTGTCAAGGATGGTGTCAAGCTAGGAAGTCTTTTGGAGTCATTGGTAGTTTTTCTTGCTATAGTGTTTTTGGAAGTTGTTCTTAGCATATCCTCATTTAGGGAGTAATGACCCCCCCTTATTCTTTACCAATTCTTTGTGTGAGCTGACTGATAGTGGGTGATACCGCATGCATAGAGGAAGGAGAAGGGATGCTTATGGGAGATTTCTTCCGAACAATCCACACCAATTCCAGTTAGTTGAGTACTAGCACCTATTAGAAGAAGAAGAAGAAGATCCACACCCCTTTGTTGATGCATATCCTGATCTGACTAGCTTTGAAGTATCCTTTGAAGATCAAATCAGCTTGAAAACCCCTTTGTTTTGGAACCACATCAAGCAAGAATGGGTGATGCAAATAGGAACATACATAACCAACCAGATTTTCCTTTCCCCATTGCCCATCAAAATGAAGTTGACAACATTAAGAACATTCCTACCTCAACACTCCCCAAGTTTTAAGGACTTGTGATAGAAGATCCTGATACATTCTTATTTGAGTTTGACATATTCTGCAGGAGTGATGATTTTACCATTGATGCTCATAGGCTTAAGTTATTTCCCACCACTTTGAAAGAGGCTGCATTAAGATGGTTCATGAACCTAGGCAAAGATACTGTGGAAACTTGGGAAGACATGAAGACAAAATTCCTTGAGAAATACAAGGAATATTGCAGTGGTAGTGACATGAGAGGAGGCGACATTTTCAGGATGCAACAGAAGCAAGATGAGAGCTTGGAAGACTACATTGCAAGGTTTCTATTTTGCTTGCAAAAATCTCCACACCATGCACTTAATGAGAACTCACAAAAGTTGCTTTTCATGAGAGGAATTAATGATAGTTGCATTGATGCCTTGGATCTCATGGCAGGAGGAGATATCTCTCGAGTCCCTTGGGAGGATATCTAGAAAATATGCCAGAATTACTCTAGGGCAGCTTCAAAGAAAGGGAGAGCATATCAATCTTCCATGGATAAGTCAACTATCGATGGAGTTTCAAGAATGGAGATCATTAATTTTCTGGTTGACTTCAAGCAGGACATTATCAACAATCTAGCTACTCAGTTGGATACACTTCAAGCCAAGAAGAAGCAAGAGGAGGTAGAGACAATGCTTGAAAAGTATTGCCCCTCACTGCAGACAAAAGAAGAAGGACTATAGATGAAAGATTAAAGCTAATCTTGAAAGCAAGTAGATCCCACCTGAGTTCAAGCCAATTTAGATTGAAGAAGACCAAGTCTGCTATGTTGCACAAAAGAAGCCTTGGGCTCCCAGACAAGGTATGCCACTGGATCCACTATTCTATGTTGGGCCATATTTTAACT
>VDFB02132283.1:0-14520 GCA_007258455.2 Sequoia sempervirens
AATATTACTTATAAAATAAAAATCTAATCAATAGTAATTATAGTTGATCTTGATTATATTGATAATTTGTGTTTACTATTGTCAAAGGTATTGTTAGCTTTATTAATTACGTCGAAGGCATTTTCTATTTGAAGAGATGCAGGTTGATTTCGATTATCTACAGTGCACGTTGTTCGTGAGGGGATGCAAGACGATGAAAACAATCTGCACTAATGATTTTTTGTTGTTTTTCATTTGCTGCTTTTTTGTTTTATGCATTCATTTCGCCTTGCAATAAGTTTGAATACTAACTGTAATCTTCTTTGTTTTGCTTGTGTCGAGGAAATTTCGACTGTAACTTTTTCTTCAATGCAAAACTTACTTTATTATAGGTCATGTACAATTTGTATTCACTTTATGACTTTTAATCTTTGTTTATTCTAAAATTTATTTTTTTGGCAATGACGTAATGTGGAGCAAGTTCTTGCATGTTTTTGCATATTGATATTTGCTACCGCAGTTTGTTTAAGGTTTAAACATCCCAAATTGGATGGTTAGTGAGAAAACCACTGAGAATAAGGGGAAGAGATAGCCATGATTGGATCAAGCTCTTATGGTAACTTTGTGTGAGAATTGTTTGTTTTCTAACTCTCCCATGGTTTGGGCTTTTCAAGTTCATTTTCAATATATAGTTGGATGTGTGTTGGTAGTCAATATTATTAGGCATTGTGGCATTTTCAATTCCTATTCAATTGTCCATTGCTCTGCATAGAGAGAAAGAGGTTGGTTATAATCATATCCTTTCCATGTTCCACTTTACATGTATACACGAGCATTTTATTCAAGTTGAAATCCATTTAATTATCATTTCTTGGAATTGTTTTTAGGTGTTGGTTGTTAATTAATAGAGTTGCATATTATTGCCATGCAATAAGTGTTAATGGTTGATTTTATTTTTATTTTTAAATTGCTCACTACTGAGATGCAGGTGAAATATAGTCTCATTTTCATGCATTTTATTATAATTATGTTTAATTTCACAATATTGTTATGACCGTTTGGACACTTAGTATCCAAGTTATTGATACACACTCTTCGATAGAGATTTCATTGTCCTTGCTGAGGTGTTATGGAAAAATTAAAAGCACATATGCATTGCAAGAAACCAATGAACTTTGATTTGACTAAGTGATGTTAAAGCAAGATATATACCTAAATAAATCATGATCTTGAAAGCTGGAAAAATTCAAAAATTATGAAAATGCAATACAACATGAGACATCCTTCTAAATTTG
The DNA here is from genome assembly GCA_007258455.2 of Sequoia sempervirens. Classification (NCBI taxonomy): domain Eukaryota; kingdom Viridiplantae; phylum Streptophyta; class Pinopsida; order Cupressales; family Cupressaceae; genus Sequoia; species Sequoia sempervirens. The sequence continues at coordinate 1,275 of VDFB02132283.1, forward strand.
CATGTTAGCCTTGTTTATCTAATGCCTTGGTGTTTATATCTTCTCAATATTCAAAATCTAATAACTATGAAGTTGTATACATAATCCTATACATATGTCTAACTTATTTGTTAAGCGCAGGTATGACTAAGACAAATAAGAAATATTCATTTACTAAAACCAACTCTAATTAGAGTATTATATGCTACTAAAGTTTTAGATGCACTCAGCTCATCATTGATTGTAGTTACTTTCAAATTGCAACACTAATCTTTAGATTATTTTTATTCAGATAATTAATGCTTTGAATAAGAACATTAGACCATCTAACCTATCCAAAATGTATCTCTATAATTACATCATTGACTAACACATAAGGTGTGGGCACACATGCTAATGTGTGCATTTGCATTTGTGTGTGTGTGTGTGGACATGCGTTGTGGGTGGGTGGTCACAAGTATGTGCATGTGTGATAAAAAATCGTTAGTATGTCTAGTGACCCTTGGGAGTTTGGGACCTATACATGTCAATTCATGAGATAAAATTAAATAATTTAACATATAATTTATGTTGCAAAAACCTCAACCATTAGAATATTGACCTGTATAAATGAAAAATGAACTCAAAGAATACATATTTTGTATATTTTATATCTCCAAATTTCATTTCATTTCATTTTTTTCTTCCCTTGATTGTAGTAGGTGAGTGTTCAAGACCTATAGTTGTTGTGGTTGTAGTTGGAAATTTTCTAGATTAATGATATTGGGATTTCTTGAAAAGTTATTTTCTTTAGGTAAATCCTTGTGTTTCTCTTCTTTGTGACATTTTTAGTTATTTGGTTGTTTCCTTTTGTGAAAGCATGAATCTGTTTGAGTTTTCTTGGTGTTACCGGTTACCCTACAGGGCTCAGTGGAAGAGCCATCTATGTTTCAAAATGAATGGACATTTTAAACTTTCTAGGTTACATTCAGTTATACAAATGAAACAACTTTACAAGATTACAAGAATACAAAAGTATTACATTCATACAAGTGAATGAGACATAAAAGATTTTATAATCTTTTGAAAATGTAATTCTTATTGAGTGTATTTAGGTACATGTGTCTCACACATCAGCCGTGAGACTGACTTACTCATTTGATACACATAAGAATTAAAATATATATGAATGAGTAAATGTTGAAAAGCAAATAAACATGTAAAGAAAGCAACCAGTCATTGCCTTTATGACTAGTACTGCAAATGAGTTTTCTCCTAATTGCTTTGCCTTACTCCCTATAGCTCCTTGTTGCTTGGTGTCTGGTTGCCTGATTGAGTAAAGAAATGGGTTAGAACACTAGGTTCTAAGCAATCAAAGATTACATTCTGAACATGCACATCTACCCATACATACATATGCCAATTCCTATGTGCATCAAATGTAATGCCTATCTTAGGTGTCCATAAAAGCCAAAATAGAAAAACTTTATACACACTTAAGGTAGGCATTTTATTTCTAACTTGTTTGTTTCATGTGCAACAATAGGTGAAATTAATTTAAATCAAATATGAGTGGAGATAAATGTGGCTCCCACAAGGGTTGAGCCAGCTCATTAAATGCTTTATGCAGAGTGAACATCATGAAATCAATATTGTGTCTAGTTACCAATTTCATTGTAAGGAATGCTATGATTTATAATAGCAGCAGTACATAGGGTATCATGTCATTCTGTCCACATGGTATAAGCAACAGTTCTTTGTTAATGCAGTGAATATATTCTATCTTCCCACTTAAATGGGGCAATCAAGGAAATCTTTTATAACAACAATATGGTAGAGAGGGCCAAAAAAAAACATGACTGCCCCAGACCCAAAGCATAATACACTGAGAATAGCATGACAATAAAGATTTATAACAATGAATGATCTTTTTTTTTCCCCAATGGACAGTTGCAAGCTATATCATAAAAGGCAGTCTTTAATAAAGGAACAGCAGTCTAACGACAGAAGTCATACATGATTTTTTTTAAGAACTGTGGATATGACCTAATAAACTATGACTATGCCTTGTGAGGAGATCAATGATAATAAGCAATATAAAAGGCACAATCTGAGTAATCCTGTTCATTACTCTAAGTGAGAATATAGAGTTGTTCACTGTAAATTGAATAGTGCTAGTATGATATGCCAAAGAAATATCTTGAGTTATGAAAGATTCTCAGGTGAACAACTTTTTTTCACATACATTTAAAAGTTACCTACAAGAAATGAGCACAAGGCATTATTGAACAGAAGGAAATGTTTATCCTGGAGAGATAAAATTTCAATTACAATGAATGAGTAATGTATAAGACGTTAATACTTATATACTTACTCATCTGTAAAAGCATGTATTCTTATAGGCAATGGTAACACAACATGTTACAAACACAGTAATGAGATAACAGTGGTTTGTACAAAGAAGTGCAAGTGTAGAAGATCAAAAATCATAAAGGTCGAGCTACACAAAGAGGCTTTTACCAGCTATATAAAGTTAATGAAAGTCACGACCCACACAGCCACGACCATGAAAGTCTCAGGAAAGAAGTTTTGTAGAAGCTAGCGGTGGTGAACTCCTATGGGTTTTATTGAGAATCTAGCAAAATACATAATACCTTTTTCTTTTTTTTTTCAACAGAGTTTCATAAATAGTCTCCAGGACGTACACAAAATGTATGAAAAGAAGAAGACCCATTCTAGTTTTATTTTCAAAGAGAAAATACAGAAAACATAAGGCAATGTTTTATTGTGGAATATATAACCGAGGTACGGGTTTCTTTTCTTAACCTAGAAACAAGATAAGTTCCTGCAAGTGTAGCCCCGACCAAAAGGAAAATCATTTTTCTCTTCATGAAATGTATGAAATTTTCAGGATTACAAAAATCAACAGGAAAATAGCATGAATAAATGACAAAATTGCTGAGTATTACAGTAAACGTAAAGCTTGCAACCATTGTTTTCAAAATGTCCCTATGCCTTGCATAGAAATACCAGGGGAAATTCAAAGATATGCAGATTTCATACAAGGAAAATGAGCACGAAATGTAGTGACTTACCAGTGCTTCTATGAAAAAATACCACAAAAAATGTAGTGAAACGCCTTTATATGGCCATGCAACCCTTATGATGGCGTGGCCAGATCAAGAGAAAAGCAACATAAATAAAATCAGTAAGGAAATTTGTAAAGGTCGTGGCCAAAAAGGCCCTGTATAAGCAAAAGATGATGATATTTCCTTATGTTTTTGCTAAAAACACACCTTCTAGTGCTGTCAATGGGGAAAATCAACGAAATTTACAAAGGAAGTGCTTTTTCTGTAGAAGATCTGCTATTGAAATGCTCAGAAAATATTAAGAATCATGTATAAGTTTCTCCAGAAACCCTATGGCATGTCGGCGGTGGCTTCATCCATAAGCTTCGAGCAAAAGAATAAAAGGTAAATGACTTGGTTTCACATGGTTAGGGTTATTCTTACCCTAAAATGTCGATAGAAGATGTGATTTTTATCACATTATTTACAAAAAATAAATATCATGTGAAACTAATAAGACCCCGCGGCCTTTTGAAATATAATTCCATTAGGTATTATTCATACCTTGTAATACCTTATGAATTATGCCTTTTAATTGCTTATTTTGTAACTTACATAGGAAACTTCAAGACTTGGTCTTTATTTGCACTCATGGCCGAATGCTTGTATGCATTCCATTTTGCATTCAATTTTAATGTAAAGCATTTATTCTAGTGATAACTTATAAATCACTTTAATATTTGCTATATACTTGCAAGATGGGATACGTTTGTTCTTTATGACTAAGTCATGAAGGAATGGAAGATATGCTTCTATTTATGATTGAGAGAACATATTGGGAAGTTATTTACAGTTTTCAAACATTAGGAAGGTATCTAGGGGTTGTTTGAAGTCAGTTTGAGGACAATTGGAGCATATTTAGGGACCTTTTATGATTTGATAAGATCATTCAGGTCCTAGATTTTAGGCTTTAGAAATGCTTACGAAAATGAGGTTTTCTAGAACCTTGTTTTGTGGAGCAACTTTGAGCTTGGCTACTTAGCCATTTTTGTAACTCATTTGAAATCAATTTAGATTATGCAGATTTGGGGAGTTAGTGATTTCTCAGTAATCCTTTCTCAACTTATGTATGTTTTGTAACTCATTTGGGAATATGGAGTACAAAAATTACCTTGGAATCCAGTGTTAGTTTCATCTTGCCTTCATTCTTCTTTTGGATTATGTAGATTGTGAACTGTGCTTATTAGTTTTGCATTTAAATTTTTAAAAGTTGTGGAATTCATCTTTCCTTCTTGAAAATATATTCAAATTAAGCCTTTTCATGAAGTCTTTATGCATAGGCCTTACAAAATTTATGTTGTGTAAATGCAATAAACTATCACCACTTTTCTAGTGTGTATTTATCTTTTGTTTCATAATTCCTGTCAGTTAGGTGTATCACCATAAGGAATACCAGTTACTAGTTTTAATTTTAATTGTTTTCATTAGTAGTCTTCCTCCTTTTTCCTTCAAAATTAGTAGTTTAGGTGATATTACTAGCATAGGAAGCCGGCCTTTCCTAAAGGTTTGGTCTTATTCAAATCTCATACCTTTTAAGATCATTCCCATGTTACACTGGGTTGTTGAATTTCACATTCAATGGGGTGCAAAATCCAAGTGTTAACACTTTATATCAAACTTAGTAGATATCTAACATACTAGTTGGATTGTTTAGTATATTGATATCTACAAAGTAATATTGCTCCCTAATTTGATTGGAAAAAATAATGTTGCTCTCTAGATCTACCTCTGAATTTGTGTTGAGTTTTGGATTTGATGATTGATGCTAGCTTAGCAAAGGAGTTGTTGCAAAATAAAATAGAACAAATCAATGATACCATGCAAAGAGAAAGGGGGTTCTAGCTACAACACATCTTGAGTCAATGAGATGATGGAAATTACTCTTGGTTGCAATACCCTCATCAAGATGGATGCAAATGGCATATGAATCCCAAGAATATAGAGAAGTATGATCATGCTCAATTCAAGAGAAAATAAATGAAATTGAATTAGGCATAAACAAATAAATATAGGGTTTTTGTATGCAACCTCAAATACAATTCTAAGGAAATGGAAATAATGGTTGTAGTTCCCTATATAATATAGATAAAGCTTAAGTTTGAACAAAAAGGAGCAAATTTAGTGTTCTTTGTGTTGACTCTTCCCATTTCTAAAATATTTGAATGAAAATAGAGGGTCAAGAAAATGTGTATGGCAGATTATACAATATTTAGTCCCCTTCTATTTAACTTAAACTAAATAAGAGCAAAACTAACGATGATAATTGAGGTAATCCTAATTGTGAGAAAGTAATTCAAGTACAATCTATCGACAACTCTCAACTAGGATTGGAGGTTGTCTTATGTTTCCAAGTGTATTTCTTGAAGAAGAATTCCAACTAGTTATCTTATTGTCCTAGCTTAGCTCCTTTGACTTGCCAATAAACCTAGATCCATCTACAAAAATGATGGAAAACAAAAAGGTCATGGGAGTATGGAGGTAGAAGTCCTAGACGAGATAGTGGAACCAAAAAGGAAGTATAATGGTAAGTTATTGAGTTGTTTTAAAACACGAGAATATGGATCTTAAGTGTATGTTATTTAATTGAAGACTAATATAAAAAAGAGACAATTTTGAAATTACATTTTTTAAAGGAAATTGTGTGTTTCTTAATCAATGCGCTATGCATTCATGATGTGTATTTTATATCCTTTTACTTTTAATTTGATAAGTGTACAATACAAGCCTCTCGTGCAATGGATTTGCATGATACATTGTATTTTTGTGGAGTTACTACATAACGTGCTTATAGACCAACATGACAGTTTTTAGTATGTAGCACACTCCTGGCAATGGTGTTGGTACCTTAATATTACAAAACTTATAGAAAATGATATATAAGGGAAAATGAACATGACTTTGAGATTGGCAGCCTTTGCGAGGTGTTTAAGAATGTTAATTATTAGATTAGGAGTTGCAATGGTGGTATCTACTAAGTATTTACAATGAAAGTGCAGAGGGGGCATGAAGAATTTACTACTTTATCTTCCACTCTCCTCCTTTATCTCTAGACATGCCTCCTCTCTATCCATCCATATCTCCCCCTTCTCTCTCTCTCTCCCTCTTCTTAGACCTCTACTTTGATATATCTTTGCCTCTCTATCTCTATCTCTCCATATTTCTTCTTCCATATCTCCCTCTCTCTCTATCTCATTATCTCTCCATCTCTCTCCCTCTATCTGCCCCTATATCTCTCTTTACCAAATTACCTCATGTACACCACAAATTATAAAAAATAGATCAAAATTTTCCTTAATTGACCTTTCACAACTCTTTGTCATACCCATTACACACCAAGGTGCAATTGCTAGTAATATTTAGATTATGTAGGTGGGAAGATGATGGTGAGTAGCAATCATGAAAGCAAGTATTGCAAAATTTAAAGAAAATTTATTGTGATAATGGTAACTTGAGTATATTCAAAGGAGGATGGGATGACTTTTAATACCTTATGAGTTATAAAATCAAATGTATTTAAATCCTTCATTAAAATCATTAAATGCATGTACATTGAAATTTGTAGATTGATTATTAACAAACAAACATATATGTGAAGGCTCTCTTAAGAGTAGCAATCTATCATTTTTTTAAAAGAAAAAAAGCATCAAATCAAGCTCTAACCCATTCCCTACCATGTTTTTTTTATAAAAATATAAAATTATACACGTTATTATTAATTTATAAGTATACATTACTTTTTAAATTAAAGAGGGTAAAAATTTATTGCATCAGATAAATCATTTATACAAAGCAAGCGAGGCCCCTAATAGACACCTAAAGTAATACCCAAACAACCCAAAACTATCAATCCACCACAATGTGGCTAGAGCCACCAACAAAACCAACCAACTGAAAAGCATCATCTAGCTAAGTCCTTCATAATCAACCTTTCAAGATCTTGGGAATAATCTTGGGATAACTACTCCCATCCTACAACTTGCCAACCCCCAACATTCTCGAAAGCCCATTTGGCTAGACAATCAGCCACCCTATTCCACTCCTGAGAAATATGAGTAAATGAGAAAAAATCACACAAGGAACTCAATCTAAGAATATGTCTAACAATAGAGGCAAGATGCCAACTAACCCCCTCCAGCTTCTTCTCATTTAACAAATCAGCTAGAATTTGAGAATATGATTCATAGATGATCCTACACCAACCAAGGGCATAGGCTCTTTCAATGGTGAAAATAATAGCCAAACCTTCCATGAGATTATCGGTTGGCTTCCCCTTATAAATGGAAAAGAAGAGAATAACCTTACCATAGTTATCCCTTCCAACCCCGCCAATCCCAACATGCCCAGGATTTCCTGTCGAAGAACCATCAGTATTAACCTTTAAAACATTCATCGAAGGCAAGGACCAACAACCTTCTCTCTAAGTTTTCTTTTTGGATTGTCTACCCCTCCAAGCATAGAAGGAATCCGATTCCATAACACACAAACCCAAGCTATTTCTCTCCCTTCTCCAAGGGAAGAGACACTTCACATTTAGCTTCCACTCTCTCTTGAATCATGCCAACAAATCTCTACCAAATTTGATGAACTATTAGCTTACTTCACCAGAAGATCCTGCAATTTCTCTTAAGCCATATCTACCAAAGAATAAAAGAGGGACCAATACTCCACACTATCTAAAGAAAAGAAGCTTGCATCGAGGGTCTCCCCAAACTTCTCCAAAAATCAATTAGAGAAGACACATGAACATAGGTCTACCTCCAAATACCCCACCAAAGGTGCTAAATGGTCCTAGAAAAAGAGCAATGAAAAAATAGATGGGACGAATCATCTTCATTATTGCCATAAATAACACAAATAGATGGAACCTAGAAGCCCCACTTTGGTAGGTTCTCAAGTAAGGCATATATTCTAGGCTAAATTCCACAAAAAGTAGTTACACTTGGGCCAAGAGAACTTATTCCAGACATTTTTTCCACCATGAAACTTCCATCCCCCCGTGTTTTTTATGGATCAACTCCTAATAACCACAAGCCACTACATAGACCCCCTTGGGATTTGGACCCCAAGCTAGAGAATCCCGCTCCCAGAGCAAGCTGCACTCTCTACGAGCTAAAATATTTCTTAGTTCAACATGTTCCACCTTAGAACCCCTAGTTGGCCACTCACTTGGATCCTTCCATCTAGACACTCCTGCCTAACCACAAGTCTAAATAAATTTAAAATCCACAACCTAAGGCCAACCAGCCTCCAACAAGTAGTGGCTAACGTCCCTTGAGTTAGGATGCATGTATATGATTGGAGGAAAGCCATCCCAAGGGTCATGCCAACAGAGGGCATCAAACTCCCTATTACAAATCCAAACTAAGCCACCCTTGATCTACTGAGCTCCCTTTTTAAGCTTTTCCCAAATAACAAAACCTTTACCCAAAAGAGGAAATCAAGGATCCTCTTCCTTTGCCAACCCTTTCAGGTATTCTTTAGAAATAATCTTGGACCAGACATGATCCTACTCATTGCACCATCTCCAATATAGCTTAGCCGATACTGCTAGACCATTAAAACTAGCCTACCACAACCCAAGGCCTCCTTGTTTGGGCTTGCAAATAGTCTCCCACTTCACAAGTCTCCACTTCAAAGAAGCTAGGCTACCAACCTATAAAAATTTCCTTGTAAGAGAATCTAGATCTTTAATGAAGCTAGGGGGAGCCATCTAAAGCATGCATTTGGAATTGGGAAGAACATGCACCATAGATTTCAAAAACAACACCTGACCTGCAAAAGATAACCACCTATAGGCCTAGTGATTCACTTTCGCCCGAAACTTGTCCAAAATACCCTGCCAAGACCCCCTGGGAAGGGTACCAAAAGAGAGGGGTATGCCAAGATAGATCAAAGGAAGATTTCCAGTCTAAAATTTAAGAATATGGGCAATCCTTTGTTGAATCACGTTACACCCCAATGATAGTTACTTTTACCTTTATAATTAAATATGATTTTAAATGCAAGATTATGCATTGATGATGTTCAATGGATGAATGAAATGTATGAATATGCATTATGATGAAATTATGTTTTAAATTCTTTAATAATGCTTATGTTATATGATGAATGAAATTTATATGTTATCAACTAACTACGAACATGTTGGTCTAAGTTGGATGTAGGAAAGGTTTGAACCCTCTAGTGGAGGGAGGGAGAGTATCACCTAGGAGAGGAGGTTGGTATTGGAACCATTGGTATATCTATCCAAGGAGACACACACACTCAATTGCATAGGTTAGAGGAACCTTGTCAAGTCAGTCTAAGTTTTGTATTGGTAAGTGTCAAACCCAAGTTCATAGCTTTTTGGTTGATAGGAAAGTTAGGTTTGGTTGTCTTTAATCCTCCTTGATTGTTTATCCAATTTGAGTTAAAGTGTTAAAACTCTTGTAAATAGCATTTATTTCATGTAATTTGTATTTGAATATATATGAGTGTGTGCAAGAAGTTGAGTCCACTTTTTGGCTAAAAAGTGGAGATGTTTTCCCTGATTTTGAGAATTTGTCTAATTTGGCCTAAAAATTTGAAGTACTTAAAGATTGAATCTTAAAAAAGTCAGTAATATGAAATGTCGTACTTTGAGTCTAGTTTCCAAATATGTAATTTATTTTAATACCTAGATGATACAAATTGATTTTCAATAGACATGTCTAAAAACCACTATTGAAAGGTCACTTTTTTTACCATACCATGCACGTGTACGCCATCCATATTTTCACCTAAATAATTTTATTTATTTTTAATCCTTTTGGGAAAATATTTGTAACACACTAAAGAATGTGGATGATATTTTTGTGTTAATTTTTTATTGGTTGTATTTGTTGTTTTGAAAAATCCTCGTGTACATCACGCTTAAGATGACCTAAACTTATCATTTTTTATTTTTTTTCAAATTGAAAATAATTCTAAAGAATGTGGACATATAATTCATTTTTCAAAATATTATTTTAATAAAAAGTTATTAAAATACTAAAAATCTTTGATATATCAAGTTTATGGACCATTTTCATCAAAAATTATTTGAAAAATTAAAATATAATCTAATTGTAAAAAAGTTACATATTTGGAATCTACACGATCGAGCATCTATAATGGGTTTTAATTTCATCAAAAAAATCTACAAAAAAGGTCTTTAGACATATGTCCAAAGTCACTATTTTTTGTGACATTGACATGACCTTCAAGTTGCAAGTCAAAGTAGGTCCAAAGCTTAGGTTTGGATCTCCAAGCCTTTTCCCAAATTGAAAACCAAGGCACAAACCTGGCCCAAAATTCAAATTTTAAGGAACAAGATTTTGTTTTAGGAATGAGATCTCATTTCTTAAACGAGATCCCATTTGCTTTATTTAATAATTTGAACATTGGAAAAAGGAACGAGATCTCGTTTGGAATACGGGATCCTGTTTCATTTTTTACTTTTAAAAAAAAAATATTACTAAAAAATTATTGTCAATTTTGCAATTTGATAGTGTATGGCTGACAACAACTAATTCTTCCATTTTCTATCGAATGTTGTCTTAAACGGGCTCTTGAACTTGCAATTTGATTTGAATTTTGAAAGGAGGCAACATTTGGACAATTTTGGAGTGGATTTGTGTTCATTTTCTACTCATTTGAAGGAGAAATAAAAAAGAGACTTTTAGTATTGAAATTCATTTGTACTTCATAATTTTGTAATCATGGGATCACAAAGTCGTCAAAAGAGGAAAGATAGGAGGTTATTGACCGTTGAAGAAATTGAAGAAAAAAGAGAGGAGGAAAAAAGACAAAGATAAAAAAATGAAGGTTCAAATGATGAAAAAAGTTGAAGCATCTAGTTCCATGACTATTGAAGATAAAAACATTGAAGAGACCATGGATGTAGATGATGCAAATTTGCAAGAGGTGAATGTAGAAGATAATACGATTATATAAACTAATCTTGGCATGTCTTCAAATCCACCTTTCAATGCTATGGATAATGTGACAATAGGCATGAATCCAAGTACATCTTTAAATCCACCTTTGCATGATATGGAAAGTTTGATTTTAGAAGATTTAAAACAAGCTAGTTTTAACAATGTTGAGATCGATAATATTTGTTGAGATAATGAACTTAAACTTTTTATTTTTGAAAATGAAAATGATTTTTTTGTTGTTGTTGAAAATGAAAATGATTTTTTTGTTGTTGTTGAAAATGAAAATGAAAATCCTTTTGTTTTTGAAAATCAAAATGAAAATCCTTTGAAGTTGAAAACGAAATGTTCCTTGTGATGTTGAAATGAAAAATGAAAATCCTTTGGTTGATGAAAAACGAAAAATCCTTGTGGATGCTTGAAAATGATTTTTTTTAATTGAAAGCATTTTTTTTGATAATCTTCTCGGTAATATTTCTTGGAAACAAATAAGAACGATGTCAATAAATTTATACAAAATAATTTTTATCAAAGTTCCTTAATTTTTTATCAAAAACTTATTCCTTTCACGTCAACTCGCCATGCACCGATGATAATGTGGAAAATGAAAAAAGTAATGAAAATTTAGGCATTTTGGTGAACTGCAAAAGAAAAAGATAATCACTTAAACATGTCATATCTACTTTGCTAATCGGCCATTGAGTCTATTGAAAGGTGAGTCAATCTAAAGATAAGAATGACATGATGAGCCATAACAATTGTCATAATTTAATAAAACAACTTTTAGATAAAAGAATGTTAAGCAATATTAGTGGAATTCTAAAAAATACATCCTAAACATTGGTAAGAGTGGCAAAGAGGAAAAAAAAGTATATAGAAAAACTATCTCAATCAACCACCAGAGTTCTTTTAGTGCTCCCAACTCCCAAGACGCCCAACATGAAATTAAATATTGAAACGTAACATTTGAAGCCAAAAAATACTGTTCATTAAATACTAGGGTGTCATCTAATTAAAGATGTTTCCTTTGAAATTAAGAGTGGGGTCCAAAATTCATGATCCTCATCAAAAACACCCATTAGACACAACTCAAACCTAATTTTATAGAAAATTTTGTGATGATTCAATGTTGCCTAGTAATATTAGCATAAGTCAAAGATCTTTTGAAAAATGTAAACCTTGGTATGTCAAAATTAATAAGCAACGAATGTCTTGTTGTTGTAAAACACATGTGCAATTTTGTTATTACTATGATGTTTTTCGTTATATATGTTGTAATTTACATACTAACATGATTATGCAAGAATGTGGTATCAATATGTCACTGGAAACAATCAAGGAGTTTATAGTAGGTTTGTTTTGTGAAAGATCTAATGAACAATTATTTTATTTAAGTTCATCTATTTCTGGACATGCACTAGTTGTGGCAATCTTTCATTCTTAGGAGTTTATATGCATGAAAGTGTTGAAAATAATTTTGGACAACAATTAGTGGATGTTAAAAGATTCAAGAATGTTGAGTATTCTTTAAAAGATGGAAAATTTAGAAAGCATTGTGATTTAATCACAAAAAAATTAGTGTACATGCATTCATATTAGAATTTAAGAGTAAGATTGTACCAAAATATGTCAAGCACTCTCAACATACTCAATGGATTGATGGAAAATTTCACACATGTAGAAACACATTTTCAGTTGGAACTATACTATCAATGGTTGATTTCACAGAAAACTATACTCTTGCTCCACAAGAGGAAACCATTCACAATATTACAACTCAGTGCAAGTGGCTATGTTTGTTCATATTGTGTACATGCATGCAGATGATAGTATAAAGGATGATAGAAAAATATTGAGGGATTATTATTTCTATTTGAGCAATAACCAGTTACACTTGTAAGAGTTTGTTCAATATTGTTTGAATACATTTTATACAAATTTAAGAGAAAGAGGAATCTAGATGCCATAACATCTCATATAGTTAAATAATTGTACGGGACAATTCAAGAATGGTCAAACATTCTATTAGCTAAGTAGGGTTCAGAATGAACATAATGTCCAACATATGTGGATTTTTTTTTAAGTTGGGCATGGTAAAGGAGAACATGATGGAGTTGGTGCATGTGTTAAAATAATTCTTGCTAGAGAGCAATTGAAATTTGAGGATGCAGTAAAATTTAAAGATGCACGCGCAATTGTGGATTGGTGGAATACAAAGTTATCTAT
>VDFB02132285.1:0-29172 GCA_007258455.2 Sequoia sempervirens
TGCCACTAGGGCCACTCATATATTTTTTGGTCTCTTTCATCCTAATTCTCATCTTGATTTTAGTGGAGATTCTTCAATTCCAACAACATATTGGTTATTCTTTAGTAGAGTTTGCAACTTCTTGTTCTTTATGGAGTTCTTCATGTTCCTAATTTTTTAAGGAAATTTTTTGAGGAGGTTTATTTTTCTTTCTCATTTTCTCTATTTTGGGGCTTGGAGTTTTTCCCATAAGGTTTCCTCATTTTCTCTACTTGTGAGAGACTTATTTGTACATAGATGCCTCATCAGGATTAGTTGTCAAAACCCATAATCATCACCATTATCACTACAAACCTAATCTATGCTTATGGGAGATGTTATAGTGCATAATATTATTGCATATCTATTTTATTATCTTATGCTTATTATGGATGAGAAAATATTGCTTATGTGTTGACTTGAACACATGTCATATGGTGAGGAGTACTTCTTTCACCCACATGTCATATTCATTGAAAGCATATTATATATTTATCAAGTGTTACTTTAATTGGTCTCCTTCATGGTGACTCACCTAGTTTTCATGTGATAGGAATTCTTTTGAGTATTTCTTATAAATACTCCTTTCTTGCTCAAATTTGGGAATGATCATATCTTGTATTATAATTTTACACATGGAATATAATATTTCTTATTCCTTTTATTTTTGTGTTTATATTCTTTGATTATTAGAATAACATATTTTCTATTGTGATGTGCTTCAATCATCTAGATAGTAAGTTGTGCGAGTCTTTAAGGTGACTCTAACACCTAGGGTGCTAGCTATCAACAGGGTCAAGGGGTAGTTCCCCTTGTGGGGTTTGAGGGGGAAGAAACTACTCACAAGGTTTGGGAACAATGACTATTATTCACTCTTGCATAAATATACTATCTATAAAGTAATAGAGCACACACATATTGAACGTTTTCAAGTTTTCACATGATAAAAATAAGACTCTAAATTATCCTTGATTGGATCGACACCTTATATTACCTTATGATTAGGTAGTTGATATTCCATTCCATGGGGTTATAAGATATTATCTTTTAAAATGTCTCCTCAACTTTCTTTTGGGTAATTGAACAATGTTTATTTTCATGACCTGAAAGAAATTATGTGTTGAGGAGACATTTTAAAAGACAAATACTTGTAACCGTATAGAATGAAATATTAATTGTTTGAGCAATATCTAATTGCATGACCCATAATAAATTTTGGATTAAGTAAATAATTTTCCTAACATGTGATTACAAACTTGCATAATGAAATCAAAATCATTAAATTATACTAGAAATCATTGGTGGGAAATGAAATAAAAACCATCACATTTTTTCAACTTTGGATGATACTACTTACTATTTACATAGAATAGGAGAAAAAAGATTAAGATTATAGTCATATGGGGTGGATTTTACCATACAAAAGAGCTATTTCCAAAGTGAATATGTACCATAGATTACATAAAAGATATTAATTTCTTATCCATGCAAACTTTAAAAATAATATTAGTACTAGAACTCTATAGAACCTGTATTCATCATAATCAAATTTGAGGTCCTATATGCCCTAGGTTTTATAGGCCATGATAATAAAGGAGAGAAAGAGTCATGTTTAGTTCTTGAAAACCTAAATATATATAATTTTTGAGTGTCAAGTCCTACAAAATATCAATTTCAAATCAAATATGACCCAAAAAGGAAGTATAATCTATTAGGTGGGAATGCAATACTAATGGAAATTATGATTAATATTTGTAATTATATTATAAAAAACTAGTGATTATGCTCCAATATTGTATCATTTACTATGAGAAAATAATTAAATTTAAAATTTTAATAAAATAGTACTTAGGTGATTTAATCGAAACTAAATTAAAATTCCATTAAAAATAGATGATTTAGTCCCCTTCATAGCTTGTCTTTCTCACAAACAAATAGTGGCCCCATTTTCAGCTATTTCCATTTGGAAGAAAAAAATTAGTGCTGGGAGGTGCATTATGCCAAAATAGCTAGATACTTTGATGTGACCAAGGAACTAGATGCACTTTAACAACACTTCTATTTGTGTCACATGCACACACACATTAAGCACCACATCAATTCTTATATTTCTTATAGCATTTCCAAACCTACAAATAAGAAGCTTGATCTTTACACTACTTTGTTAGTTGTGATATGTCCTAAGTAATCTCATAGCATGGATCTCCTTAGTGGGCTTCCCATGATGAATCACAAGGATGGTTTAGTATTCATTATGGTCAACTATTTCTTTAAAATTACTATCATGATCACATACAAAATACTCTCACTACAACTAGCATTGTGTATCTCTTTTTCATGTATATTTGTGTCTATTTTTGCTTCCATTATCTATTATTTTTTACCACAACCTATGGTTTATTAGTCAATTATGAAAGAATCTATGAAACATGATAGATACACAATTAGATTGGTCTAAATATTTTCATCAGTTATGACTAATAGTTATATGTTATTAACCACACTCTTGTGCATCTCCTACCCATCTATGATAGTTCTTATCCATGTATTTGGATAACGACATTCTCTACATTCAATAAGTTCTACAAGGAATATTCCTTTCCAAGCACGCCTTTGGTTCCAACCAGTGGCACCCCTTGACATATCCTATATTACACCATCTCCCAATTGATGGATTTCATGCATAATAATAGGAAATAGGTGAAGCACACAATTTTCTACAAGATACTCATAGTTTAAACCAAAAGATTAAACATATACTTGCACTATAACAATAGAAATACAAGGAGAAGTATGATACTCACTATGCACCTCACACATTTTAAGTTAGTGATGAAGTTTATTTAAATCATTAACATGAATGCTTCAAGATTCCACACTAGACAATTAAACTTATACACTATGTTCCTTACACCATTATTTACATAGCTAGTGAGAACACCTTTGTTCTTGACCTTAAATAGGACTTGGGCTTGCACCTAATATTAAACATGAAAATTATTAAGCCCTACTTCCTCCTCTTTTGGAACCTACATCTATCTAATATTCAATGAAATTAGACCTAGCACATTCCAACCTAGCCATGAGGGATGACATCATTGAAATATTCTTGTAACAAATTTAGGACTACATAAATTATGTAGATTATTCTTAATTTTTTCTTCTAAAGAATGCTCCATTGATAACCTGAAAATTAGGGAGAAAGTATATAATTAATATTTTTTTTCATACATTTAAATAAACTTTAAGTATAACTTGCTTAAAAGGGAACTATCCTTGAATAAAGTAAAAGTAATAAAAAAAGAATAAGATATTTTGTATTATATAGAAAGTGGTAAAGATTTGATTATGTGGAAATATAAAAGGACCCAAACCAAGAAAATAAATGTGAAGAAGCTAGATTAAGAAAATAAGATTACTACAATTCCCTTAAATATGGTAGTGATAATGAGTTTTTTCACTACAAAACAAAACTCATAAAGGAATATGATAGGGAGAGGGGTTCGAGGAATCAATCTCAGATTCCTGCTCTAGGTCTTGCTTGCAAGACCTTCTTGGTGTCTTACTCCACCACCTTAACCTATAGGCCCCTTTGCATGTTTAGGTACCCCTAGTTCTCCTGGCCAACCCCACTACCATCACCATTCAAACAACCAAGTCAAACTTGGTGCACTGCCTCCAACTCTCCCTTAGCCCTTAATCTACCTTAAAGGCTAATCTAAGCTCATCACTCGATAAGCTCTTTGCAAGGGTGTAGAGGTGTCTCCAATAGCTTCACACCATCCTCCTAGGGTTCTTGTAGGTTCACCATACTCCACTAAACACATCACTTTCATCAAACCCTCATTTAGGGTTGAAAAGGGCTACAAGCCTAGAGCCCCAATTAGGTCTCTAACTCCGAGAAAACAGGTCATACCTTGAAAGTTTCCCAAAGAACATAGGATCTTTCCTATGGTTTCCTGGTCCATATGCCCACCTCTCAAAGATTTTTGGGATCTTGGACCTTCACTATCCGTACATAGGCGTAACCCACATTTTAACAATTTTAGGGCTTTTTAAGCCATTTCCTGACTGCACAACAACCTGTCAGCTTGTTTCAACCTCCAAAAGGTCTGATGAAGCCTCATCCTTCATGCCAAGTCTTTGCAAGGATTTTATTTTCCTCTCCACATCGTTCCTTGACAGGGGAAGGTCACCCCTACAAACCAAGTGCTTAGCACTAGCTGTCTTTCCTAGTCGGGCACTATCAAGCTCGCTTAGGAAAATACTTTCTCCATAATCCCTTGACTCCTATAGACTCCTAACCCTAACCTATTTATAGACATGGAGCCTAGGCACAATTCCCAAGAGGTTGTATGTTATGTACAGTGGGAATGTGTCCTAAACCTCCATTTCCTATTGACAAACTTAACAAAACAGCAAATGCAAAGAAACAACTATCTACTAAAATGCTTGAAACAGAACTAGAAAGCTAAATGGCTACCACACAGGGCTTAATCTATCAGTACCCTGCTTCCTACATAAGGAACAATAACATATTCAAACCATTAAAGCTCTATTTTGGAACAAAATCATAAATTCACTCTAAAACCACTGTTTTCCTTCAACTTCACAAAGCTTCACTACAATACCATTACAACCAACCAACTCTTAGGTCGAGGCATACCTTAAATAGGTTACAAAAATAGTTAAGCTCCTTTGGTCAGTCATGTAAGTGAGAAAGATGGCAAAGTTGTAAAATGCACTGTGTTTTTCAACTTTTGCCAAAAATTAGAAAACTAAGTAAAAATGAGCTTGTAACTCATTCTCCCTTCCTCAACTTCTATCCTAGAGAACAACTACATCCATTAACTATATCCTCAACTCAATGGTCAACATGACCTTCTTGATAAATAACAAAAGAAAAGAAAAGCATCCTAGACTTCCTAAATGCCTAAGATTTCCTAGGTGCTCCTGCACCATTCTCCCCCCCTCTCTCTGCACAAACACTAAGGAATGTGAGGAGAGATCAGTGATTCATCAATGCCCTGCTTCTTGAATTCAGCTTCATCTACCCAAGTATCCTCAGATTCATGTTTGTTCTTCCATTTGATAAGATGCTCCATGTACACCTTATGCCTTGTAGATTTCTTCACTCTTGACTCCAAGATTCTCTCTGCTCGTAGCTTGTCTGGAGTAGGTAAGGCTATGTTGCTTACATCCTTTAAGATCTCTCTACTGTTCTGATCTAAGTCATTGAATGATCCCTTATATCTGATCAAATCAGCTACATTGAACACTGGTGAAATCCCTAAATCTGCAGGTAACTCCACCTTGTATGCATTTTTCCCATACTTGGCTAACACCTTGCATGGTCCTACTCTTTTCATCTGAAATTTGGTTGATGTACCTTTTTGCAACCTAGATTTGTTGAGGTGAACCATGACATAATCTCCTATTGCAAATTGCAAATCTTTTCTTGACAAATCTACCCTATCCTTCAACTTTTGTGTAGCCTCGGTGACTGTCTTCTTTACCTGCTCCTGAATCTCTTTCATGGTCTGAGTGAAATCTCTGCATGTCCACTCCTATGCTCCATAGCTCCAAGATCTCTGAGCTCACATATTCCTCTTGGGTGCATCCCATACATTATTTCAAAAGGACTCTTCCCTGTAGTCATGTTCACACTGTCATTGTATGCATACTTAGCCTATGATATGACCAAGTCCCATGTCTTTCCATACTCCTTGGTTAGGAATCTGAGAAGGTTACCTAACACTCTATTAACCACCTTAGTTTGTCCATTGGTTTGAGGATGGTAAGCTGATCCAAAAGATAAATTGGTACCTAATCTGCTCCATAGAGTTTTCCAAAAGTGACTCATAAACTTCACATCCCTGTCTGATACAATGCTTAAAGGAAATCCATGGATCCTTACAACTTCCTTGAAGAAAATATGAGCAATGTAACTAGCATCATGTGTGGTCTTGCAAGGGATAAAATGACTCATTTTGCTAAACCTATCTACTACCACATAGACACTATCAAACCTTGTCTTAGTCTTAGGGAGTCCTACAACAAAATCCATGCTAACACATTCCCATGGTCTATTGGGAATGGGTAGAGGTTGATACAAACCTGCATTGCTAGCTCCCCCTTTGGCTTTCATACAAACTACACATTGCTCCACATACCTTCTGACATCCCTTGGAAATTTGGGCCAATAGTATAACCTTTGCACTAGTTCCATTGTCTTGTTGATACCAAAATGACCACTAAGACTACCATTGTGCTTCTCTTGGATAAGATTCTCTCTCATAGAACCTTTTGGCACACACAACTAATTTCCCTTGAATAAAAATCCACTTTACAATGTATACTCTGAGTATTGGCTATGAAAATGATTCTCAAAATCAAAACATACCTTGTAGGCCTCCGAGAAGTCTTCATCTTCACCATATAGATCCTTGAAACTCTCTATTCCAATGCTCTTGATCTGTATCTCTTGCACTATCAACAATCTTCTACTTAGTGCATCTGCCACCTTGTTCAACTATCCCTTCTTGTGCTTGATGGTGAAAGTAAAAGCTTGGATGTATTCCATCCATTTCAAATGCCTATTACTCAGCTTCTCTTGAGTGTTGATATAGCTAAGTGCCTGATTGTCAGTAAAGACTACAAACTCTTTGGGTAGGAGATAATGCCTCCACTTCCTAAGTGACTGTACTAAAGCATATAGTTCTAGGTCATAGGTAGAGTACTTTGTCTTAGCTTCATTGAGCTTTTCACTAAAAAATGCTATAGGCATGCCTTCTTGGCTGAGTACTCCTCCTACTACAACTCCACTAGCATCACATTCCACAGTAAACAACTTGTCAAAACTAGGCAATAAGAGAATAGGTTGAGTTGCCACTTCTTGTTTCAGTTTCTCAAAACCTTTCTCAGCTTCTTGAGTCCACTTAAACTTAGTCTTTAAACCACCTTTTATTGTATCTAGGACTGGTGCACATATGCCACTAAAGTTCCTTATGAATTTTCTATAAAATTGAGCCAATCCATGAAAACTTCTTACCTCTGTCCCTGTGGTTGGTGTAGACCAGTTTAGGATGGCTTCCACCTTGCTTGGATCCATCTTCAATGATCCTCGAGATACTACAAACCCCAAATACACAAGCTCCTATTTGAAGAACTCACATTTCTCTAGGTTGATGGCTAACTTCTCTTCTTGCAATCTTTTAAGAACCATCTCCACATGCTTTAGGTGTTCCTCTGCTGTCTTACTAAAAATGAGTATATCATCAAGGTATACTACCACAAATTTCCCTGTAAAGTCCTTGAACACTTTTTTCATGAGTCTCATGAATGTACTAGGGGCATTAGAGAGGCCAAATGGAATCACTCTCCACTCATACAACCCATCATTTGTCTTAAAAGCTGTCTTCCACTCATCTCCATCCTTGATTATGATATGATGGTATCTTCTTTTGAGATCCAACTTGGTAAAGTACTGAGCTCCTCTAAGACAATCCATTAAATCTTCAATCCTAGGGATACGAAACCTATATCTGATTGTAATTTTGTTTATAGCTCTAGAGTCAGTGCAAAGTCTCCACTTACCACCTTTCTTTGTTGCTAAGACCACTGGTACTGCACATGGGCTGATGCTCTTCTTAATCAAGCCTTGATCCAATAACTCCTGCACTTGTCTAGCTACCTCTAGGTTTTGATTTTGGGTAAGCTTGTAGGCTGATTTGTTTGGCAATGAAGCCCCTGGTATAAAGTCAATTTGATGACTAATGGCTCTCTTTGGAGGTAAAGTTGCTGGTGTTCCATCACTCACTATGTCCTTATACTTCTCAAGCAACTTCTGGACTGCTCTGGGTATGACTGTTCTCTCAGTCTTGTCCTCTCCCTTGGTTTGTACCATGACCACATATCCTTCACCTCCTTGATGTAGGTTGTTGATGAACTCCTTCCCACTATTTAATAAGACACTAGGTGTCTTTGACTGTCCTTCTTCCTCATCTGACAGTGACTGCAACTTGAATGTCTTTCCATCCTTCTTGAATGAGATAGTATTTGCCTTTCCATCATAGATGACACCTCTGTCATACTACCATGGTCTACCCAATAGAAGATGGCATGCATCCATGGGTAATACATCACAAATTAACTTGTCCTTGTATCCTCCAATGGAGAACTCCACCGTTGTCTGCTCATTGACAAGAACACTTTGTCCTTTGTTCAACCATGTCACCTTGTAGGGATTAGTGTGGGGTACCTTTTCCAACTTCAATTTCACCACTGCCTCCTCTGAGATTATGTTATCAGTAGACCCTAAGTCCACTATAACCTTGCACACCTTTCCAAGTATTTTGCACCTTACTCTAAATAAGGCTCTTCTTTGTTTTGGCTCTTCCTTGACTAGTTGTCTGATCAAAACTCTACTAAACATCAGATTCTCCCCCACTTCTGATTCAATGTGACTAACCTCTGGTGATTTGACACTCATGTTATCCTCTTGTGCATATTCCACTTTCTTCTCAGTATTTGATGAAGATGCTTTCTCCGGGCACCTATAGGCTGGATGACCTACTTGTCCACAGTTATAGCATTTCATATTGGCAAAGTATGAACTACTTCTTCCTGCTCCTCTTCCTCTATTTGAACTTCCTTGAGATCCTCTGCCTCTATTATATCCTCCTCTAGAAGTTGTTTCACCTCCATGCTCTGTGATTTTAGACTCTCCTTGGTTTCTTTGTTTAGTTCCTCTACCTTGGTATCCACCTCTATGTCCTCTTTGATCTCTGCCTTTACCTCTGCTCTTAGAAGTCTATTCTTGTTTCCGTCTGCTTCTTTCCTCAATGTTTATAGCTAATTGGTAACATTGGTGTACTGTCTTGGGACTTAGAAGAGTCATCTCCTCTTGAATGTTCCACTTCAAACCGTTAAGATATCTAGCCACCTTGAGACTTTCATCCTCTGTCACATTAGACCTCATGCAAAGTTTTTGAAACTCCTTAGTATAAGTGTTCACATCTTGGTCTCTTTGCCTCAAGCTCTGTCTTTTCTTGTGCAACTGAATCTCATAATCATCTGGCATGCATGCTTCTTTTACCTTGGCGACCATTCCTTTCCAAGTTGAAATAGGTTGCTTTCCTTCCTTTTCCCTCTCTGTCTGAATGAACTTCCACCATGTCAAGGCAGAACCTCTTAGTCTTGATTTGGCCACCTTTACCTTCTGTGCTTCAGTGACTCCATCACATTCAAAATGGTTTTCCATTCCCTCTATCCAATCCATGACTAATTCAGCTTCCATTTTACCACTAAATAGTGGTATGCTTTCAAGTCCTTTTCCACTTAAAGCCTTTAATGCCTTCAAGAAAGGCTCTTCTTCCAAAACAGGGTCAGGTTTAGGGATCTTTTCTTCCTCTGCAACCTCTTCTTTCTTTGGTACCCTTCCTTCCAACTACACACTATTCAATGCTTTCTCAAGCTGGTCTATTCTTTCTTTTAACAGCTTATTGTCTTCCTCTTGTTCTTTGACCATCTTGGCCAATTCAGCATTTGTCACCATGATGGTAGAACCACTAGATTCAAGGTCTGACATACAAGATTCTTCCCAAATCTTTAACTTTCTCTAATACCAATCTGATAGGGAGAGGGGTTGGAGGAATCAATCTCAGATTCCTGCTCTAGGTCTTTCTTGCAAGACCTTCTTGGTGTCTTACTCCACCACCTTAACCTATAGGCCCCTTTGCATGTTTAGGTACCCATGGTTCTCTTGGCCAACCCCCACTACCATCACCATTCAAACAACCAAGTCAAACTTGGTGCACTGCCTCCAACTCTCCTTTAGCCCTTAATCTACCTTAAAGGCTAATTTAACCTCATCACTCAGTAAGCTCTTTGCAGGGGTGTAGAGGTGTCTCCAATAGCTTCACACCATCCTCCTAGGGTTCTTGTAGGTTCACCATACTCCACTAAACACATCGCTTTCATCAAATCCTCATTTAGGGTTGAAAAGGGCTACAAGCCTAGAGCCCAAATTAGGTCTCTAACTCCGAGAAAATAGGTCATACCTTGAAAGTTTCCCAAAGAATGTAAGATCTTTCCTAGGGTTTCCTGGTCCATATGCCCACCTCTCAAATATTTTTGGGATCTTGGACCTTCACTGTCCGTACACAGGCGTAACCCACATTTTAGCAATTTTAGGGCTTTTTAAGCCATTTCCTGACTGCACAACAACCTGTCAGCTTGTTTCAACCTCCAAAAGGTCTAATGAAGCCTCCTCCTTCATGCCAAGTCTTTGCAAGGCTTTTATCTACCTCTCCACACCGTGCCTTGATAGGGGAAAGTCACCCCTACAAACTAAGTGCTTATCACTAGCTGTCTTTCCTAGCCGGGCACTATCAAGCTCGCCTAGGAAAATACTTTCTCCATAATCCCTTGACTCCTATAGACTCCTAACCCTAACCTATTTATAGACATGGAGCCTAGGCACAATTCCCAAGAGGTTGTACATTATGTATAGTGGGAATGTGTCCTAAACCTCCATTTCCTATTGACAAACTTAACAAAACAACAAATGCAAAGAAACAAAGTTATCTACTAAAATGCTTGAAACAAAACTAGAAAGCTAAATGGCTACCACACAGGGCTTAATCTATCAGTACCCTACATCCTATGCAAGGAACAATAACATATTCAAACCATTAAAGCTCTATTTTGGAACAAAATCATAAATCCACTCTAAAACCACTGTTTTCCTTCAACTTCACAAAGCTTCACTACAATACCATTGCAACCAACCAACTCTTAAGTCGAGGCATACCTTAAATAGGTTACAAAAATAGTTAAGCTCCTTTGGTCAGTCATGTAAGTGAGAAAGATGGCAAAGTTGTAAAACGCACTGTGTTTTTCAACTTTTGCCAAAAATTAGGAAACTAAGTAAAAATGAGCTTGTAACTCATTCTCCCTTCCTCAACTTCTATCCTAGAGAACAACTACATCCATTAACTATATCCTCAACTCAATGGTCAACATGACCTTCTTGATAAACAACAAAACAAAAGAAAAGCATCTTAGACTTCCTAAATGCCTAAGATTTCCTAGGTGCTCCTGCACCAGAATATTAGTGAAATATATTCTCCGAACAAATGGTTGGATGCAAGGAATTATGAGAGAGAAGTAAAAATATATAATCATGATAAATCATGCAATCACAATAAAATATATCAACACATGATAATCATGTAAGACCATACACAATATATAATCATGAAGTCATGTATAATGATGGACCATGTTGTTCACATTGAAGGAATATTAAAAAATAAAGATAACTGTAGATGCTAGATATAAGGATCATGCAAGTATAGATAAGATGCAAAATCTATATGAGCTTGACAATTATCATAAGATGTAACCATTATGATGCAAGTCGAAGAGCAAGACCCCAAATCGAGGTGTTGATCTTCACAGCCACCACATCAATACCTCATCTACCCAACTGAAAAATGATTCACATGGGAAAATAAACAAACCCATAAAGTTTCAAAATATAATTCATCAATCATGCATATAAGTGCACTGAAAACTGTTGACAAACCACATTTCAGAAATTATTTTGAATGTGCAAACAAATTTCATTTCTTCTGAAAACTTTGGTAATTGAAGCTCCCACCTTCATCTACATGAATACAAGTGATTCAAAATTTATCTGAGGAGTTGAGGATTTTAATAAAAAAGTGGATGCAAGCAAAAATCAAAACAAAACACAAAAAATTAAAATAAATATGTTTTTGGTGATGCAAAATTGCCCAACCCCATGGATGCTCCTGCTTCACATTATAAAAATCATATATATTGAATTATTATATATAGTAAATGATATTATAAATGGTTAGGTTTTAGTTATTATTATGTATAATTTGATAAATATATAGATAATATTTAATTGTATAATGAATATATAGATGTAATATTAGTGTAATATAATAATTAAAGTTCTTTCAATAATTTTATGACATGATTTTTTTTTTGGTTCTAAATGTTAAAAAATGGTTAAAAAGGAAGATAGATTGTAATTTATACAATTTCTTAAATTGACAAACTTCCTATCAAACATATTCTATGGGATGGTACACATATAACCCATGCTCTATGAAATGGGCACTCATTAAAGTGGAGCAAATTTCTAAACATGCAAGGTGTATATTCGTTCTTTTACTAAACTTTATAATTTATTTACTTAAATGGTGAGGATAAGGGATGCAAAATAATTAGTTGTTTGGAAAAAAGGTTCAATTAACTACTCAATGTAAGGTACAAATTTATTTTAGAGAGTTGCTAAGAGTGCATGTTGTCTATCTCATACAATAGTCTATTTCATACAATAATTATTTAAATTTTGAGATAATTAAATAGAGATTAAGCTAGGCAAAAGGTTTTTAGGATTAATGATAAATTTAAATGTAGATAAAGATAAATAGAATTAAAATAAGTTTTCACATGAGTAGGCCACTATAAATGTGATGTAAATAGATATTTATTGAGTGAAATATACATCCAGTTAGTTAGTGTATTCAAGGGACAAACAAAATTATAGAATATAAATATTTATGGACACATAGTAATACATACATAAATTTACTTTTTATTAAATGTGAATAATAAATCAAGTTGGAGAAAAATCAAAGTAGGCATTGAAATTCTAGAAAAAAAAATATATCATTGGTTGTTTTATAATAATGAGTTAAAATTCTATATAAAATAGTCCCATAATAAGAAATCAAACTATCACATCAATGGACAAATTAGTCATATTTCACTTAAATATATATGGTAGCTATTCATATAATCATAGAAACTCGAAGTTATTTTTTATTTTTTGGAAAAAGAAAATTTAAACAATGTGATTGATCAATTAAGTCGAATTCCTTGTTTATATTGATTACCATAGTATTTGTACCATGATAGAAATTGGGAGAGAGGAACTAGATGTGAATCCTAACTTCACATGTCTTGAGCTCCTAAATGTTAAGTCAATATTTTATGAAAAATTTAGCATATCTTCATATGTGAGTTAAGAACTCAAAGATAGTAATATATGCATTTTCAATAAAAATAAATAAATATGTGACTTAAAGAACTTGAAGATATTTTTTGAGGTTCTAAACATCAATAATATAGACTTCACATCAATTGTCTTAGGAGTCTAAAAAGACTCCATAGATTATTAGATTGAAACATGCACATCAAGACATATATTATTGATATCCTTATATGTCACTATCCTTTTTATTATTCTTTTGATGTAACTTATAAAAATTGATATTTTTGTCTATTTTTTAAGTACAAATTTAATGACTTAAACTTTAGAAAGAACAGATAAAAATTAAAAAAAAAACCATTGCTATAACAACTATTGATAAAAAAAAATTGATACTACAAGGGTGTCTCTGTGACCCAACCCAACGGCCCAACAGCCCTTATCTTGGGTACCTAAGGCGAGCTAGGGTGAGACTAGTCCCCTGCAGGTGAGATCCCCCACCCGCAAGAAGCCCCACCTCTTAAACCCAGGAGCGAAATCAAACCCGAGGCCAATGGGGAGCAAACCCACTGCCCAAGCTAACTCTACTACCCGTTCTGATAATTAATCCTCTCCCATTAGTATACTCCATACAATAATCTCATATTCCAATCTAGAAAAAACAATGCTATGCATGCCCAAAAGTAGAAAAACAGTAAGAGATACCATATGAATAAAAGCCACATGGCAAAGAAAGAGACCAAATAAATTGGTGAGCAAATCTTGCATGGGGATATGCTCATACGGACTAAGGCTTGGGATCCAACAATATCCACAAAACTACTCAAACATAAAGACATGAGCACATTTCCTCTTATAGAGAAAGCAAAGGAGACAAGACATAATTGACATTGCAATAGTAATGTTCCATGTCATCAACAAAACCTTGATTTAAAATGAGCACATTTGATTATTTCTTGTGGGAAAATGTAATATCCTGTTCTTTCCCATGGATGTAATGGCCTTAAGTTGTGGGGCATGGAATCTACTTTACCAGGGATATTATTTGAATTTGAATTATTGGGCAGGTTGACTCAATGCATTGTCTCGAGACACAAACCACGTCGTATGTTACCTCAAACTATATAAAAATTTAAGTTAGATAGAAGGGGGAACATTTTTCAAAACCAATGCTATTATAATCCTCTAACCTACTACTTGTATTGTTACTTAATAGTTTAGCCTTGTCTTGTCTACGTTTGACATACCATTTTTCTAATACTTGGTCAATGATTTTTTTGGACTCGTATGCATGAGGAAATAGTGCCTAATGTATGTGGTCAATTTTAAAATCTTTTAGACTGTTTTGGAATCTAGGTACTACCTCCATTCATAATAATAATTGTGGATGTTTTGGACAATCTTATGAGTCAGGCTATGGCTAGTAGAAGACATTGAGTTTTGTCTTTTATGCCACACTTAAGCTTGTTTAACTAGAAATGTATGGTTTTGAGGAGACAATTGTAGTTTAGCTTCATCTTTCATGAGGCAGAGGGAATAAGTTTATAGGTCTGGGATGCATTCTCTTAGATTTTAATGGTGGAATTCAAAGTTATGATGAATAAGGTTTCATGTATTAGATTAATGAAGAAGTATATTATGTTATATTTATTAAAAAATGGGTGGAATGGTATTATTTTTTAAAGTTTATGTGGGGTAAAGTTTTATAAGAAAATATCAAAACATGAGAGATATAAGAATAAACAATTAAATATGTAAGCAGTAAGAGCTATCAATTTAACACAAGGTTGAGGTATCATGGTCATGAGGCTTGCCCTAGCCATTAAAAATGTCCTTATTATCAGATTCCCATCTTGTAATGACAAATTCAAAATTTTAAAGAAATGTCAATAAAAATATATAATGAACTCTAATCTTAATTTACAATTATGAATTTGTCTTGTAAATTTAAATATAAATTTCAATGAAAGGTTAAAATTATATTTTGCAACTTAAATACGTTTTAAATTTCAAAGAGAAATATTAATTAAAAATATCTTTAACATTTTATTTTTAATATACATAAACAAAATACAATGTCAAACTACCATATAAAAACTCACAATAAAAAAATAAATCATATTATTGAGAAATTTTAGTACAAGTTCATTTGTCTATTGATAAACATTATTTCTATGTATTGATAACTTGATACATATTCATAAATTATTTCTACAATTTATTAATCAATCAAATACAAAAATATTTATTAATAAATCAAATACACTTTTTTTGTTTTTTAGACTGCAAGAATCAAATAACCCCCCTTAAACTACAATGCATTTGGTAAATTATTTTCATGTGATCGGTGAGGCTGGCGCAATACGCCCTCTAATACCATGGGGACGAGGAGACTAGACCTCGTGACCTCTTGCCTAAACAAGATGCTTTAGCCAATCGAACTAGACCCCTAACCAAATACACTTTTTATATATATTATTAATAATTTATTATTTTGAATGAAAATAATATTAAAACATTAATAATTATGATTTTTTTAATATTTTAATTGTAAGAAATATTCCTTTATTCCTAAGTGCTTATTGTGATTTAATTGGAAAGGTGCATGATTTTCTTTATTATCCAACAACCTTTTTTTTCTGACATGGGCCATAGGATTTCTTCCATAATATGTTTATTTGCATGATTTTATAATTTTTTTAACAAATATTTTGAAGTAACAATATATTTATTTCCTTAATTGGTTGGAATGTTTGTCATATGAGATGTTATGCCTAATGTCATAGATAATCCAAACCTTTAGTTCCTAATATGATGTTGAAGGGAAATTCCTCCTTTTCCTTATAATATGATGTCATATTTTATATATAACTAAAATTAAAATTATAAAAACTATTATTTGAGCTTCACTCCACAAAAATACTATTTCATTAGCATTGTACTCTCTTATCTTACGTCCACTACCACTCTACAAATTATAAATTCTCCTCCCAAACGGCTAAACATATTACAAGTTATAAATTTTGGAATTTAAGGACAATAATTTTAAAAATTATAAATAATGAATGAAATATTATAAAGTGTAAGGATGCCTTTTACAAAGATGAAATGGCTTATGAACTAATTCATTTCCACGAGAAACTATTCTCTCGAGAATAACATTTTAATTGTGAATTATGTAATTTTAAAATGAATTATTAATTAACATATAAAAGATTAATATAATATTGATTTATTTGAGGGTTGATCTTGCAGTGCAATGGTGAAGTTGTAAGGGTAGTAGTTGGGTTGTCTAAGGTTCGAATCTCATGGTAAGAGTGGAAAACGGCAGCACGGTAATTAAATATTGTAAAAAATATGGTTTAAAGAGAAAATAATAAGATATTTAGAATTGATGGTAGTTATTAATTTTAGATTTGTCTCACGTTTTTTAATAAAATAGTTTTGAATAAAATCATTTCATTTGAAATGAGATTAGTTAACATCTATGTGATACAAAGAGTTTTGATCAAAACTCTTTCACTAAAAACTATTAAGTTGACATACTTTCATATTGAAATTCAAACAGATTTAGTTAATATGACAAGGTTTCAACTAAAACCTTTTTAGATGGAAGAGTTTCATTTGAAAGTGTCTATGTCGTAACCAATGTGGCAACCTAAGTCCTCTTTTGGGGTAAATTCAACAAAAAATAAACTCCAACTTCATATTTTTCTCATCCAGGGTATTTTCATGAAAATCTAAAATTACCATTTATAGAACTTAGAGTCTATTTTTTTTAATATTTTGATTAGTTTTATTATATTTCAAAGAAATATTGCAACTAGGTTATTATAATCAAACATGAGATTGATAAAAATTAGAAAATATATTAGAAATATCTAAACATTTAAAAAAATATAGCACAATAGAGGAGAGATTCCTCTCAAATAGAATATTTTTAATTATAAGAAAATTAAGAAAAGTTGATTCCATCAAAACTATGACATTTTGAGAAAATTTAAATTTAAAATTTGTTAAAAAATATAATTCATTGATTTTTTTTTCCATCCACTAGATTTTCAAGTTATCTAAGTGGAAAAATCAAAGAAAAATAAATTACTATATATTTTTAACATCCCATTGACCTCACTTTTAAAATTATTTTTAGTAATTAAAATTAATCTTCATTTTATAAAATCTACATCCAACGAATTTTAAGAAAATTAGAAAACTAAACATATAAACTACATTACGAGGTCTACATTTTATTTTACTATATCTATTTAAAATCTAAAATATGCATGTCCTTTAGGTGGTCCAAGTTGAAAAATATGCATCAAAGTTTTGTGCATGGTATTTAAAATTAAGGAAGTGAGGGAGGTTGTGATGGCCACCCAACTCACTTATCCTTAAAAAGTCTATGTATTATCTTAAGGCCCTCTTCCCTTCTATTATACTATATATTCCTTATATTACTTCTTCTTGGCTATTCAACTTAGCCATGCACCTAAAATCTATTCAATTTCATCTGTATGCCTCTCAAGAACATGTTGCTTCCTATCTAGTTCTTGCAATGAGGCCATATTCTTCTCTATCTCTTCAACTCCATGGTAAATACATAGATCATATACATTACACTAATATGTCCAAAAATTTTGGTAGTTTGATCTCATAAGAATTCTCATAATTTCTACATGCCAATTCAAAAGGGCCAATCTTCTTTAGCCTCAACTTATTATAGGTTGAAATATTTCCTTCATCAAATGTGTCATTTCCAACTCACATTTTGAGTACGTATTTTCTCTCCTATTCGTAACTATATTTTATTTATACTTAGTAGTACTCTCTAATTGCTTCTTCACTTGTGCGTGCACCTCCTATGTGTGTTGTACCAACTCATCTACAACTATGTTGATGTGCTCTCCTTCAGGAATCTTTAGCAATTTTGTAATACCCCTCATGTTGTTGTTTGGACTTGATATTTTCTATGGTTTTGCTTGATAATTTGAGACTTTGATAGTTACTGTTTATTGGATGGATTGGTGGATTGGATAGTTTAGACTGCTTGATGACTATGCTACTTTATTTGATGACATGGATATTATGATATGACATTATGGTTACATTTGGTTTGGTGATGTTTAATTTGAATTCAGTAGTATATTGTGATGCAGTGGATTAGTAATCATTTTATGATGATATGATGTGATCAGTTTAGTTTAGCAATGTTACTTTATACTTGATGTTGTAATTGTTATTATAGTTTTGGTGAGGGGACAGTGTAGCACCACTCATTTGCGAGTGCCCTACTATGCTATGATTCCTTCTCATGATGTGATGTATTTGATTATATATATATGTAATGCCCCGTCTAAATAACCTAAGAATGTTGCAATAGTGTAAAAAATGTGTAATATTTTTATTTTTGTATTAATACTAAGTTAATTAATTGCATACATTCTTAGGTTAAGCGACGTTACACTACTTTGAGTTTTCCAAAAGTGACTTAAGTATTTCGCATTGCACATCTAATTAATAACATAAAGATAAACATTGCATAATAATAAATTTCCATTCATGTTAACATAATAAAGTACAAACATGTTTTTCCATACATTGCATTTGATATGATATTACAATACTCATCCAACTTGATGAGGTAGTTCAAATAATAGTTACAATTACAATTACATTGTTCACCTCTTATACATTTGAGGGATGTTTCAAATACAAGTTTACAATAAAAGAAGTACATATAAGTATTCCAAGTGTGAGCTCTCCATCCATGAAGCTCTCGATGCCATGATCAACTGGGGACCCAACGGAGTAAGGTGCAAGTTCCACCCAACCATGTGGTACCCGTAGGTCCACCCCCCGTGCTAGGAGATAGTAATAAGGTTACCTAGACCTAATCTACTAACCCTAGACACTAGTACAAACAATCTAATGGTTACATTGCTTCCAGATTTTGACAATTGATTATACCACAAACATAGGGTTAACTGTTATTCTAGGTGAAGTGTCATCACAATGATGCAAAGGTTACCCTGGTGTTTCTTCCTAAGTTCCGGCCCCCAATCCTTGGGTTACCCTGGCAACCTCTTACGAAACCCGGCCCCTATTGCATACAGTTGCGGAATCGAATGCCTCTTGAAGAAACAAGACATCGATTTTGCCATTCCAGGCCTTCTCAACTTATACTCATGACTAAAGTAGCTCAAGAGTCATAAGTGAGGCATTAAAATCTTGTTAAATTTTTTTAACCTATCTGCTGTGTTCTTTAGTTTTCTCTGACTTACAAACTATTTGTAAGTTACCCTGACACCACTTTGTGTGTCGGCCCTTACAAATAGCCACTCCCCTAAACATAACAAGGGTTTCTAAGTTTACTATCTAGGGTAGACAAGTGCACAATACAACATATAATGCCAAATAAACCACAATAAATGTCACAGTTCCATTCACAAATAACTAGTGCACTACCCTAGTTGTTCTTACATATGATACCATGGTAAAGTTTTATTTCCCAAGAAATACCCACATCTGGAAGACTTAATAACTCATAAAAGAAAAATCCCCATTTTCCCAACACCAATTAAAGCAATACAAGTCTATTATTTGGATATGCTAAATCCATTCAACAATAAAGAGAGAATTTTTTTTTTTATGTTTCTTTTACTTAACATCAGTTCTCTACACATTAAATAAAAATACACGTTGAATTCGTAACAAACATAACTATGTAAATAACAATATATTTTGTTTCTCATTTGCCTAATTTCATATTCATATTTTATCATGAAAATTATATAATTCCAAATTATCAATCTATTCCTACATCAAATGTCAAAATAATTTAAAATATCCAATTAAACATAACATTATTTTAATATAATATAATTTACACACACATATATATATATATATATATTTATATAAAATATATATATTAATTTTTGAATTTCACAAATCATATAAATCAAATTTTATTAAACAGCACAAAATACAAATTTAAACAATGGTAAACAAAATTTGCATTAAATTTTTATTTAACCACAAGCCCTTTCTGGCAACGCACCCGCGGGCCTCCCAGAAGGGTTGGACACAGCCTCAACCAGGGTACCCACTGCCGAGCAGTGGCCGCCCCTAGAGGGGAAAGGGTGCGACCACCGCGACAGTTGCATTTAGCAGCCAACGGCTGCTGGGTGCAGCCGTAGCTTTGGCTGCGCTCACCCCCCCGTGGGTGAAGGGAGGGCTTCAGCCCTTCCAAAATAAACTACTCTGCAATTTTTTTTTTTAAACAAAAATATCTGAAAATAAAAACCCTCACGATAATAAATATTTCGCGTACGGAAATTTTTGTTTTCTAAAATTTTGATTTTCAGTATTGATATATAATTCTATATTTATGTATATTTAATATATATATATATATAAATTAAACAAAATTTACACAGTAATAAAATTTTCTAGATATAGATAATTTCTTTCAATGAAACTTTCTACAGAATTAAAAAGTTAATCAATACACACTTTTTTTTTTATATATAACTTCAAATCAATCACAAATCTTAAAAATGATCTACCTTTTAACAAATAATTTAAACTTGAAACCCTCAATGGTTTTACAAATCTTTATATGTAGGTTTTCCTACTAAAAAAAATAAATCTCTATTTGCCCTATTTGATTTCCTATAATTTTCTTAATTTCACAATTTCACAGAGATTTTCTTTCACTGTTTTCCCTAATCTTGTTTTCTTGAAATTCACAGAAAGTTTTTACAAAATAATTCAAAGAAGAACAAGAATAATAACCAGAGAAATACCTGATTTCCTGTGTTTGAAGATTTGGCTGTTGGAGTATAACCTCTGCCTGTAGAATGCAAATCCCAAAAAGCTTCTCCAATACAAACCCCAAAATCCACAAGATATTCAATCCAGAGAGATAACAACTTCTAAGAAAATAAAGATTTTACACAGTAAGGGAATTTTTTTGCCAGTGCTCTGATAATTTCCCCGTGAAATTTTTTTGAATAGCCTCTGTAATTTTCCCCGAGATCCAAAATATCCTCTCCGTAACAAATTTTCAACAAACCAAATAAATGCCACTTGCACACTTGTCGAGAAGTTGCAAATACCCTCTCAACAACTTCTCGGCAATTTTTCCCTTTTAATTTTGCATGCAATTTCAATTTTATTAAATTTAAATTTTTAAAAAAATCAATTTTCCATTCACGTGCATTTTATTTTATTTTATTTTATTTTTCTAATTTTCCACAATTCAATTAATTTTCAAATGCAATATAAATTTCACACTTAATAATTTAATATAATTTATTTATTTATTTAATTAAAATAGTTTAATCTTTTAAGATCAACTACTTAACCAAACAAGCTAATTAATGAATTAAATTATTAAGCAAGTAACTTCTACTACATTTAAACATTAATTAAATATCAATAATTTAAAACACAATAATCTAACATTAAAATTAACTAAATTTACTTTTTCAAAATAATTTAACCAAACAGAAAATACAAGACAAACCTATGACTCAAAACTAAAACAGACAAAGTACTAAGACCAGGGTTAAAGACTAGACTAGGGTTAACTAGACTACTATCTCCCGATCAACGTTTTCGTTGAGTCTTGACACGCTCAGACCTGATTACACAGGTGGAGTCGGTGTCATGTACCTGCAAATCCTGCAACCAAGCAAATAACATGCATACAAATATATATATATATAAAGCATTAAACAGACACACCGTGTGGAGAAAATCACAGATATCACAGGGCACTTGCAAGCGAGTGATGCGATTCCGTTCTCCACACCAATACACTTCACAGAAAACTGACGAAATAAATATTGTTAGTCCATCATAAGCATGTACATATCAATGATCAACTAAAAATAACATCTACGCTAAATCATATCATGTCTGAAAACAATAATCACCAAACAAGTATCATCATGTCACAGAATAATCCACCATCGCTCAAAACCAGCGATCAAAATATCCAATAAAACATCATAAGTCTAACAGTATGAAAAGGTATCAACAGAAAGCATAAGCATAAACGGAGGGGTACTACATCCTCCCCCCCTAGGATCAGGCTTGCTCCTGAAAGCCTGCGAATAGATAGGGATAAAGTTCCCTCATCGTGTCGCATCCTCCCAAGTAGCGACCTAAGCAGGTCCCATTGGACC
This sequence comes from Sequoia sempervirens, assembly GCA_007258455.2. Taxonomy (NCBI): domain Eukaryota; kingdom Viridiplantae; phylum Streptophyta; class Pinopsida; order Cupressales; family Cupressaceae; genus Sequoia; species Sequoia sempervirens. The sequence goes on from VDFB02132285.1 coordinate 22,246, forward strand.
CTCACGATCAACGTCGACCCCAAACCGAGCGTCCGGTCTGAAGAATGGCCACGGGCTCCAGCCAGCTACTGTCATCTACGTAGCAGCATTCCAATCAAGTACATGAGTATATGGGGATGATATGGTCTGAAATCTTGATACATGAAAACATCATGAATCACGAGACAAACTGGGTGGTAGGGAGTTGATATGCCACGGGACCAATTCTCTCTAAGATCTCCGAATGGTCCTACTCTGAAAGCGAGGTGCAAGCTTAGAGCCTTTTCCATAATGGATTGGACTCTTTCGCGGTCGCACTTTCGAAGAAACACTCTATCACCAACGGTGAACTATTGATCGATCCTATGCGCATCGACATATTTCTTTTGTCTATCCTGAGTTGCTATCAAATGCTCTCTAATACAGTCAACCTGTTGCTCCATATCACGAAGCATCTCAGGTCCAAGTAATATTCTATCCTCAAGTCGATCCCAACTCAATGGAGTTTGACAAGGATGACCGTATAATGCCTGAAATGGTGGCATACCTATGGAACTCTGATATCCATTGTTGTAAGAAAATTGTACTAAGTACAAGTAATCCTCCCAACGTGATTGTTGGTCCATCACGTACATCCTAAGCATATCCTCTAATATTTGGTTAACTCTCTCAGTTTGACCATCAGTTTGAGGATGATAGGCTGAACTAAAGTTCAACTGGGTACCTAAAGCACGCTATAATGAAGTCCATAAGGCTTAAGTAAATATAGGATCTCTATCCGAAATAATCCTACGAGGAATCCCATGTAATCTAACAATGTCCTCCATAAATATCCTAGCTACGGATGAAGCATTATATGATGAACGTATAGGTGAAAAATGAGCTACTTTAGTCAAACGATCAACAGTTACCATAATGGCATCATGTTGACGTGATGACGTAGGTAACCCTACAATAAAATCAATGGATATAATATCCCATTTCCATTCAGGAATGAGATGTGGCTGCAATAATCCAGCAGGATGATGATGCTCAGCTTTAACTCGCTGGCATTCAAGACATCTCGATACGTAATCAGCAATATCATGTTTCATACTAGGCCAGAAATACAATTGCCTAAGATTGGCATGCATTTTCTTGACACCCGGATGAGCTGAATACGGAGCTCGATGAGCTTCAGTCATAATTAATGTTCGAAGACTCTCTACATGTGGTACATAAATACGACCTAAATGCCGTAATATACCATCCGACTCTAGGACATAACCTTCAAATCGACCTTCTAAAGGTCTACCCGATTTAATTTCCGACTTCACTTCCTGATATAATCTATCAGTAGGAAGTGCAGCTACTATTTGACCTCTCAAATCAACTTCAAGAGTAGTAGCAGAGATCTCATGTCGACGTCGGCTAAGAGCGTCAGCCACTACGTTCTCTTTGCCTTGAACATATCTTACTTCAAAATCATACCCACACAAGAACTCCATCCACCGTCTTTGCCTAGCATTTAAGTTAGGTTGCGTAAAGATGTATTGCAAACTATGGTGATCAGTATGAAGTTCGAAATGATGACCTAATAAGAAATGCCTCCATCGAACTAAAGCATGCACTACCGCAGCTAGTTCTAGATCATGAGTAGGATAATTTAATTCATGATCTTTGAGTTTGCGAGTGTAGATGTCTAAATTTGGACACTTAATTTATCCAAATTCATCCCCTTTCATCTTAGTTTCGTTAATTAAGTAATACTACTATTATTTAATTAATATCTTTAATTCTGCCAAATCCCTAAGGTATTTGATCAATAATACCTTATCTCTTTAATCCTCCTTCCATCAATTGAATTAAATAAATATTCCATTTATTTAACTCCCCTCATGTCACATCCTCCATCATTTTTATCTTATCTTAATCCTTCTTCTAATCTCATCATTAGGATGTGCACATGCCTAATCTTTGATTAGGAGGTGTCACATCCTCAGCTTTTGCAAGTTGGCCTCTAATCTCTTAATACCTAACCATCCTCTAATCCTTCACTAACTAGCCTAATCAACCTCTCAAGGAATTTTTAATTCCTTTTATCCTTCAAGGAATATTAAATTCCTTTTCTCTTCCCATGTCCTTTATGACGTGTCCTTGGTCAACCTTATTAAAGGATTTCTCCTTTTGGACAAGGCATCTCCCTTCCCCATGTGAATTTTTAATTCACCTTTTAATCCCCCAATGCACCCTTTGGAATTTAAAATTCCTTCCCTCTTCCCCATAAAAAGGATGTTGAGGTGCAATTCCCCATAATCTCACCCACAGGGACAAAATTACCTCCTTTATGAGAGATCTTGTCCAATCCCAAGGTACTTTGTACCCCCTCCATCATGTCCTTCTCACTTCACCTCATGTCCACTTCACCTTTTTAGGGCTAAATAACATGCCACATGTCAAGATGTGAGGGCTTGGCGTAGTTCTCAACTCACCTTAGCCTGCTCTGATATTTGGTGGATCAATCTCAACCGTCCATTTCCCCTTAGATTTTCCAAAAATCCTATAAATACCCCCTCTTTTCTCCCATTTTGGAGAGATCATTTTGCTAGCCAAACTCTTGCAATTTTGTTTCTCAACTCTTACTTAGCCATTTTCTTGTGTTCATCCACTTGCACTCATCTTCACAACTCCATTTTTCTTGCATCCACTTGCCATCCAAGGAGCACACACATCAAAGATCGAAGGGCCAACCAAAGGATCGACTCAACGCAAGGTATAAAGTTCCATTTAGTGGCTTTGTCTTGTTTTGTTTCCAAGTTAGGCTAATCTTGAGGTGTAGGTTGTTTTAGTTGTTTATTTACACTCTTTTACTTGTTGCTTGCTTCCTAATGCTCACATTCGACCTATCACATTTTTGGCATGCCCGGTGGGACCCACAAATGGGTCTCTTTCTTTCACGTTTGCTATTTTTTGCATTTTTGCAGGTCCAGCTTACAGAGTGGCGGATCTGTCCTCCTGCGGTGGCGGACTGGTCCTAGAGTGGCGGACCTGTCCAAGGGTGGCGGACTGGTCCTGACAGAGTGGCAGATCTGTCCTGCAGTGCAGTGGCAGACTTGTCCCAGTGTAGTGGCAGACTGGTCCTGGAGTGGCGGACCTGTCCCAGTGCAGTGGCGGACTAGTCCTGGAGTGGCGGACCTGTCCCAGTGCAGTGGCAGACCTGTCCTAATTCAGTGGTGAACCTATCCTAATTCAGTGGCAGACTGGTCCTGACAGAGTGGCGGATCTGTCCTAGCAGAGTGGCAGACCTGTCCTCCAAAAGGTAAAAATTTCATGTTTTCCCGAATTGTCTTTTGGTAAAATAGGAACATAGATTAATTAAAGGGGTGTCAATAAACCTTGCTTGGCGTGTTTGGGAAGGCTATTTGACGTATCCAATCCCCTTGCGCCATTTGGCGATCCTGGGTGATGAGAAATCGTAGCCTTCCAAGTCTTTTTGAGTCACCCTTTTTCACTTTCTTAGTGGGACCTGCTTGGGGATTTCATCACCCCAAGGGACGACTCCAACCATGCATACCGGTGGGGTATATAAAGGGGGGAGAGCGAAAGTTGTACCCCAATCCAACCACGTTGTAATTGGCGAAGCGTCGGGATGACATGAAGAGTTGGTCCGAGCCTCTAGTATCTCACTAAGGTTCCCGACTCACGCTTGTAACGGGTTGGTGTTCACGGTTTGGACCTAACGTACTGTGCGTATATCGAGGACTCCTTAGCAACCATGTGCATCCTAGAGTAGATGACTTTTTTGACCATACCCGTTTCTACTAATCTTAGGGTTGTGCTGCTTGACTTGTCCTTCTTGTGCAAAAACTAGTGATTATCAATTTGGCCAAGTCTTTTTATGATTGCTACAATTTGGGTCCTTTGCCTTTGCCATCCATCAAAAAATCAAGCTTAAGCTTATCCTTTAGTGGAATTGACCTTATCCTTTGGCAAACCTGTCCTAGTGTAGTGCCAAACCTATCCTAGTGCAGTGCCAAACCTGTCCTAGTGCAGTGCCAAACCTGTCTTTCTGCAGTGCCAAACTTGTCCCAATGCAGTGGCAGACTGGTCTTAATTCAGTAGCGGGTTGGTCTTAATTCAGTGGCGGGCTAGTCCTAATTTAGTGGCAGATCTGTCCTAGTGCAGTGGCAGACCTATCCTTCTGCTCTTTCTTCCCAGGGCCGCCATTTCCACACCGTTTATCCGATTGACTACGTTCAAAGGCAATTCCTCTCGTCTTTTCGTGCTCTTTCCGATGATATGTACCAATTCATACTTTTGAGAAGTTGGCCGGGGCACCTTTTTTCTTCACCATCTACCTCCTCGAGGGGGGTATACCCTACCACTCTCTCCGTTTACTCTTTCCGAGTAAACATTCACCCATTTAACACATCCTTTCATCATTCCGAACTCTCGTTTTGTCATTCCGATCATCCATTTACTCGTTCCGAGTAAAAGGTTCATCCATTTCACACATCCTTTCATCATTCTGAACTCTCATTCTATCATTCTGATCATCTGTTTACTCGTTCCGAGTAAAAGTTCATCTATTTCACACATCCTTTCATCATTTCAAAATCTCATTCTATCATTTCGATCATCCGTTTACTTGTTCCGAGTAAACGTTCATACATTTCGCACCTCCTTTCATCATTCTGAACTCTCGTTCTGTCGTTTCGATCATCCGTTTACTTGTTCTGAGTAATCGATCATCCATCCCGATCAACCATTTGCTCATTTTGAGTATTTGTTCATCCATTTCTATCATCCATTCCTCCAATAAAATCATCCAAATCCCCTGAACTTCATCTCGGGTTATTATCCAAATTGACTAAAGGGTCTGATCTGATCGTCATCATCAACATTTACTTAGGATTGTCATCCGTCCTAAGTTAATCATCGTTGGCCCAATCAATTCACCTTCAATCTCAAGGTGGATTCGGTGCTGCAATCATCCATTTATCCTTTAATCCGATCAATTAGTATCCTAAGTCATCTAAGATAATCTTTGAACGGGATTTGTAGTCTCTTTCGTCATCCATCAGTCAATCTTATCAATCAATCATCGATCAATCTTATCCTATCCAATCTAATCGCATCCCTATCTAACCACCTTCGACCCAATCAATCTACTTCCATCTTGAAGTAGATTCGGTGTCATAATCATCCTTTGATCATCCAATCCAATTGTCAGAATCAATCCTATCCAATCATCCAATCATCCTAATCTGAGCTTTAATCCAATCCCGATCTGAGCTTGTCCTAAATCCCGATTTGGGCTTTTGTCCATTTCCATCCAAAATCTTTATCCATCATCTTTATCCTTTCATCATCATGAATTCTTATCCTCCATCAATAGTGGTCAGAAACCTAATTACGTCGATGACGATAACGAAAGTCTTGTTGATCAAGAGGTATATGACATAGATCCCCTTGACACTATCATTGCTAGTAAGCTTTCTCCACCCACATTCCAAAATCCAATCACCCCATCGAGTTATCCCATCATGTCTTCATATATGCCTAATCACACTCCTTATGCTACCTTTGACAAGGGATGTCCATCATATCCATCATATCCTTCATCTACATCATCCCCTTATCCTAGTTTGCCATCACAATACCCTCATCCTAATCCCTCACCACATCCTCCTATCTCAATCCTTCATCCGCATATACCCACTACCCCAATCTCCCATACCAATCTACTCACCCTAATCCTACATTCACACCTTCCTATCCTAGTCAAACACTCCCATCAACTTACCCTAATCCAACACCCGCATCTTCCTATATTAATCCAACACCTACATCTTCCCATCCTAATCCACCATCCCAATATCTTTATTACAACACGTAGCCCATATCTTCTACCAACAATCCACCGTCTGTGTCATCCTATCCTAACTCCTCATACCCCTATCTTAACCCTTCACCTAATCCCCCATCTATTCCCAGTCCTGCATCCAATCCCATTCCCCTATCTAATCCTAGCTCACCAATCCCTAGTCCTAATCCCCCACTAATCCATAAACCTTCATCCACTCCCACCTCGCCATCTCAGCCTAGCATATCCAAGTTTCTCCAAGGACTTATAACAAAGGAAACATCCCCACTCTACACATTAGGTCGTTAGACTGTACTATCAACCATCATCCATGGTCATTAGTGGCGAGACCCTTCTCCATCCAACACCTATCATTGATGATACCATCACATCCTCTGAATCTATTGAGTCCCCATCTCCGACCATCACATCCGCTGAATCCATTGAGTCCCCATCTCCTACCATCACATCCTCTGAATCCACTGAGTCCCCATCTCCTACCATCACATCTACCAAATCCATTGAACACCCACCCCCTACTCCGAGAGCCGTCGAACCTATCGATGACACCCAAATCCAATCCACTTTTTCCACTCCTAGTATCCATTCCCAAGAATATTTTGAATCCTCCATCCTTCCATCTTCCCCACTTGAAGAGTTCCCCCATGACTCCATTATCATGCCTCCCGCACATGATGAGTCATGCCAAGAGCCTGATCCAAAGCATGCCAACATATCCCCTCCTCCAGATCAAGATCCTACCAACCCATCTAGTCTACCGCAAGATCACAGTCCCCCATCCATTCCATCCCATGATCCTCTTGACATTCAAGATTCCACCGCTCCATCTCTGTCTCCATTGCATGAGCTTGCTACCACAAAATTAGATCCTATCGTATCCCCTAATCCCTCTCCTGATACCACCCATCCAAATGCTGCTATCCCACCATCTCCTTCTCAGGATCCCCCATCATCGCCTAAAAATGCTATCCCCACACCGCTTGCATATCCCCTTGGTACTCTCACATTCTTCCATGGTGGCCTCCTTGCAGAAGAAAAACACAGTGTATATACCACCCATCATCCCCCGCCTAATAATGGAC